>JABUQX010071986.1:12500-15000 GCA_015478945.1 Trachelipus rathkii | reverse complement strand
TATATTTTTAAAACCCATTTGCTGTTAAAAACCTGAAAAGCAACTAGTGTATGAATTCCATTATTGGAAAAATGGCTAAAAATTCAAAACCATCATTGGAATGGTATATTATAGTGGCGTTGATTAGATTTCTAATATTCTCGATATACTATGTTAGCAACCACTTCCTGCTTTTTAGTTAAGTATTTAGTTTGTAATCTGATTTATTTGTGTTTGTCTTAGCAGATGGAGAAATATAACGAGTCGATACATCTGGTATTTCCTATTAAAGTTTTTGAAATATGGTTAACTTACGATGATACTATAAAAAAATGTATCTTTTAATGATTGAAAATTGGAATTTTTATAAGATAATTTGCTTTAGATACTTTCATGTGATTAAGTAATAATAATAATTATATAATATAATAATAATACTTCATCATAAGGTAAGATTAATATCAACTTAAATATCATTATTTAAACTACAAAAGATGTGGAAAATGTTCAGATAGATAAAGGTGCGCTTCTGATGGCCTATACTCTTGATAATAATTAGTTTCTGATTGAATTTATATAGATTACTACGTTAACCCTCATTTGAAAACATCTTATAATGTCTCTCACATATATTTATATATTATTTATTTAATATTACCTAATCGGTTCCCTGTATTACACTCTTAATTTTGATTGATATTTAACTAATATTTTATATTAATAATATATATATATAATATATTTAATATATATATTATTATATATTTATATTAATAATATATAATAAATAATTATTAATTAATATATTATGAACAAACTTACTTAACGCCGACGCGGAACGGGACGTCTTCCTATTTATTTCAAAAAAATTTCACAGTTCAAAGTTCTATAAATGTCTTAAATGTCTTTAAAGAACTCATTTTTCTTTCTTTAATATATAAGAAAAATTATCAAAGAAGTTGAAATTATAAAAAAAACTAATTAAAAATATTCTTCCCATAGATAATCTATTAGGTTAGGTTAGCTTAGTTCACGAAAACTTACGAAATTGTTGTTTTTTAAATTAATTTAAAAATAATGAAGTCATCTTTTAATTTATTTCCTAATCATAGAAAACGTTAGCCGTATAACATCCAAGTAGTATATAATATGGAATTTAAATTACGCAGTAAAAAGAAGTTCGTAAATAATAATAATAATAAAAATTATTAATTACTTTACCAATAATAATAATAATAATAATAATAATAATAATAATAATAATAATAATAAAAATTATTAATTACTTTACCAAAAATTGCAGCTCACTCCTCAAATTCTTCCTTTTTATACAAGGTTTTGTTTGATATAAAGAACATTTAATAATTTTCAAACTTTTAATTAATTTTATATATTATTATAGATTTCTTATTATTAACCACTGAACTTGCTTGGCTCTTTGAATTGGTTACCAGACCAGTCTAATCCACAACCTATACCATTATTATGATATATACAATATTATATATATATAAGATATATATATATTATATATATATATATATATATATATATATATATATATATATATATATATATATATATATATATATATATATATATATAGTATATATATATAATATATAATATATATATATATATATATATATATATATATATATGACAAAGTATAGTAACGGTGACACGGAACGGGACTTCTGATTTTAAAAAAAAAATAACATATGGGACATATAAAGATGTTCTAAGGGGTGAAAATAGGAAAAAAAATTCATTTTTATTTCAGGTTAGTTAGGTCGCATTTAAAAAAAAAATTCACAGGTTTTAGGTTAGGTTAGGTTATAGGTTAGGTTAGGTGTTACGTCTTCCTGTGAAGTTTTTTTTAAATCCGACGTTCCTAACCGGAGATATAAAAAAACAAAAAATAAAAAATTCCATTTCATCCCTAGAACATCTTTTTATGTACCATAGAGTCACCCTGTGAAAAGATTTTTGAAATCCGACGTTCCGTTCCGTGTCCCCGTTTACTATAAGTTGTTATATATATATATAATATTATATATTATATATATTATATATATATATATATATATATAATATATATATATATTTATATATATAATATATATATATATATATATAGTATATATATATATATTATATATTAGGCAAACTCTTAAAATATTCTCGAATCTGAAGAATATCAAGCCCCGATACGACGTGCAATTGCAACGAATCATATAAATTGTTTGTACGACGACATGAGACAAAAAATTCAAAGTATGTTGTCAAGCCAGTCCGAAGATGGTAAGTTTAATCACTTTAATGTAACATTCGATTTATGGACATGCACCAAAAATCAAAGTCAGTTTTTAGTCCTAACTTCACACTCAATTGATGTAACTTGGAAATTGCGTGTTTTTTGTATCGGATTCATTCCATGTGATGAATCTCATACACGTGATAACATAAGTGCTTCAATATCAAAGTGTTTTCAAGAACTTAAATTTAGAATGCCTTCCTT
>JABUQX010071986.1:5000-7500 GCA_015478945.1 Trachelipus rathkii | reverse complement strand
TTCAAATCAATATATATATAATATATATATATATTCATATTTCTTTCTTTTATCTTATATTTTTATATTTAATATATATATATATATATATATTAATATATATATAAAATATATATATATATATATATATATATATATATTTTAAATAATATATATATTAGTTATGGGACGATTCCAAATTTCCAGGCCGATGCCGATTCCGATACCGATACCAGTCAAAAGTCCGATTCCGATTCCGATGCCGATTCCGATTTCTTTCATTATATATATATATATAATATATATATATATATATATATATATATATATATATATTATATATATATATATATATATATATAATATATTGTTATATATATATTATAAATATATCTAAATTATGTAAATCTATATGCCTTAATGTTACTAATTCATTCTAATTTTAGATATTTTCAACCTTATGAATTCTTCTTCCCTAATTCTCTAATATCTCTTTCTGGTCGCTAAAGAAATGAATACATAATTATCTCCTATTTATTTAACCCTGAAAAATAATAGCCATATTTAAAAATCTTACAATAAATGACAATTTTGTCATTTTTTGTTTTAAAAAAAAATTCCTTCTTTAATTACTAAAAGTAAGATCTTAAGCAAAAAAAAAAAAAAAAAAAAATTATCATTAATTATTTGTAGTCAAAGCATGACTCTTATATTGTGGTGCAAAACATTAAATTTCTCCCGGTTCTGAGTGCTTTCGATTTTTTTTGAGAATAAATTGATCCTCAATTTCTGAAGAATCTTTTACTTCCAGGGAAAGTTTGGGTGGCTTAAATATTTCAGCAAGGACACCCAAATGCTGAAAGGTACCTTATTCGATGACCACCTTTGAAGGGGACTCTGAAATTTTAATGTTTCATATTTTTAAATTGGCCTCATATTCTACTTTTATAACATCTTTCAATTTTTTCCAATATATGTGTCTTTCTCCTTAGGAATGAGTTCTTGCTGTTTTTAAAGTCTTTTTCTCTTTAAATTCCGGAAAACAGCTTTCAAAACTGAAGTCAAAACTATTATCTTCGTATCACCTTTTCGCCCCTATTCTGTTGATAAATGAGAAGAATCTGAAGATTGGTTTAAATTAGTGGAAAATGTTTTCCTTTCCTTTATACAACATATATATTCGCACATCCATTGCTTAAAAATATCTTCCACTTTTTATTGTTATATTCATCCTCAAGGAATGTAGTTTTAAAGCTTGGATCAAGATAGGTAGCAAGCACAAGATTCTTATCAGTAAAGTAAATGCTGAAACTATTTTTTACTTACTGAATTTTTCCATGCTGATACTGTAGACCCAAGTCCATCAAATAGTCCTTTTTTTCTGACTTCTTTTCAAAAAAACTGCAAATCACTTTCATATTTGGGTATTGCCGATGCCATTGATTCCATGTGGCTCAATAAATTTGTTACATCTAACAAAATTGTTTAAGATTTTTAGGCAATTTTTCAAGAACTTCCGTTGTTCTAAGCATTGCAGTTTGAAATGATCACATGCAATATGAAATGAGAGCCGACTTTTGTTTCTAAATTTTTTTGAAAGCATATGATACTGGCTATTACATCTGGCTTGTACATCCTGGAAATAAATCTGTGCTGTTGGTTAAAATTTAATCTAGTTTCGATATTCTTCATTATTGGCAATAGCTTGAGGGAGAGTGATTAAAAGGACCTACGATTTGTGTGCATATGGATATATTTTTTTTCACGTCTCTTTGTTCAAATATGGCATCATTAAGAACTAGTGTCAACGAGTGTAAAAAGCAAGGTAATTCCTGGAATCCTGCTGATGTAACTCCTGCAGCCATATTAGGTGCGTTATCCCTTACTATAACATGGATTTTATTAGCAGGAATATTGAATTCTTCCATAACATTTTGAAGACATTCACTTATATTAGATGCTGTGTGAGATACGTGAAAAGGTGAAACCTCGAAGGTAGCATTTATATTCAATAGCTCCAATTATTACAAGCCTACAAGGCAAATATTTCACTGTCCTCACTTACGAGTTCACGGGTATATAATTATCGAAACATTTACATACATGGACTAACAAACATTGCGCAAATGTCTGCCTCACATAACTGTCTGAAATTCCTAACATGATATCTTAGTCTCTACGTAATGATGCCCCGCTCAATCCAGTTTTCTTTAATTAAATAGAATTGAGGAAGAACTGAAATTAAAAATCAGTAAGACAGACTTCGAAATATATTCTATGAAATATCATAAAGATCGAATAAAATTATTTTCAGATTGTATATCAAAGAATCGGTCAAAGAATTGGTACAATTTTTGCCGATTCCGATTTCGATTCCGATTCCTGAAAAAACAGCCGATCCTCCGATTCCCGATGCCGATTCCGATCAAATCGTCCCATCACTAATATATATATATATATATATATATATATATAAATATATATATATTAATATATAATATATAATATATATATATATATA
>JABUQX010071985.1:10000-14321 GCA_015478945.1 Trachelipus rathkii | reverse complement strand
GTACGTATCGCATATCTGGGATGGTTCCGCTCACGCAGGGATTCTTAAGAGTGAGCATTCGAGGACTTCACGCCCCCTTATTTCTCCTACTCTAGTTGACTCTTCCCAATTTTTTTCTTGTTATCGAACTGTTACATCGCTTTCTTTATACTATCGCTGTTATAACAGACACTGTTTTTATAAAACGAAAAGAGAAAAGTGTGATATTTAATTATTAATTTTATTGTATGTTAATATAAACGTCGATAATGTCTCAATAACCTCTATTTGCATAAATTAAAAGTTTTTTTCCTTTGAAGAGAATTAGATTTTGAAAGCCAGGAAAGTACCTTGCTTCAACTTCTTTAAAAGATTCTAGTATTCTTCTTCCAATTACTTACAATATGGTTTCCTCTTTATTTGTAAATATAAAAAAGCTCTTTATATTATGGTTTGAAATTTTTGTGTTGTAGTTTGGAGGGAAGAAGTTCCGTTTTGGAAAGTACTTTGCTTCGCCGTTTTTTAAATTAGTGAATCTAAGGTCATTATTATCTTATAACATAATTATATATATTATTCATAATTTGGCTCAAGCTGATTGGAGAGACGTAGTATAGAGTCGGACGAATGTATTTATATGGTGGAGTATATATAAGATATAATGTATAATGTTTATATCATATTAGTTTAATTTAGTTTTTTATAAATAGTGATCTTATTTGCCTAGGTCGAATATGATGTTACTTAATTAATATTCTCTAGATTTCTATATTATAATTGCTTGCAGATGAAAAATTATATGATGTCTTGATGTTTATTATATGTAGAATAAGTGAGTATGCTGTAGTGAGATACATATGGGTTCTCCCCGGCGCACTCTCTCTCTCCTAAATCTTCCGCTGGAACGGGTTCCTAACATTAAATGTTGTATATAAGTATTAGGGTTATATTAGCGTTAGGGTAGTTAGTGCCTAATGATTGTAGCTATATATATATATATAGGTGTTTGGTAGATTAAAAGTAAAACTATCTCTGTCCTTCTGTTTCTATCCCAATCGTTCCAGTCAAAGGTTATTTAATATGTTATAGCAATTTTGAAGTTGGTTGTAATATATGTTAATTGTTGTATGTCACGTTTGTGCCGTGTTTATGAGTTCTGGTGTTGTGTTAGTATGGACTATGGGAATTTCTTCTTGACTAATTATAGTGTTAGTTATTAGATTGTTGAGTAGAATGCCTTTAAGGATATCAGTATTGAAGATCAGTGACTCATATATGTGTAATATAAAGTATATTTGTTATAAGTAGTGTGTTGATGGTAAACTGATATAATTGAGTCCTTATTTGGAGATTACTTACCGTTATTTGTGAATAAGGGGCATATTATTAGTGAATAATAATAGTTTTAGATTTTAGTTACTTTTGATGTATCAGGTATATATGTGTTATAGTGATAACTGAGTTATCATAAATGGTCTTTGTTAATGTGAGTCGAGTATTGATAATTCTATGATAAATTAATTTGTATTAGTGGTAGATGTAGTTTTTGAGAGTATATGCCTTGATGTGAGGGTATTGAATGATGTTTTATTATAGATGCTCTCTGAGTAGTATATATTATATATATATATATATTGAATTAGTGTTTTTTTAGTAAAAAAAGTTGTTTGACATTAATATGAATAGACCATTCATAGATTGTGATGTAAAATAAAAACTTTTTTAAGTTGGATTATTTTCTACTTTTTTTTATCGGAGTGGGTTTCCTAGTATTTGCAGAGTGCTGATAATGAGAATAATAATGCGGTGGCAGCTACTACTAAACGCATCGTAGAAAGAGTGAAGTAGAGGGTGCGTCTTATTACTCTGGTTTTGGGCTTTGAGTTTAAATATTAGGTGAGCTTTAGATACGAAAACAGCTAATAAATACAGGAATGATAGATTTAGTTCCTGATAAGAGATATCTTAATTAATAATAGTTTTTGTGTAACTGAATGTTTAAAACGTTGTAGCTCCCTAGAGATTATAGAAACTTATTATGTTTTCTGGGCCAATGTTAAAAGCATATTGTCAATAGTATTTATGTGCATATTTATTAATATATCTAAATATATTAAATGTAACAGCTAGTGGATAATCTCGATTGAGTTATAAAGCCACGCTAATTATGTTATAAATATATATCAATGTCGCTTGAATTGCCTGAAGTCAAAGATAACTAGCAGATATTTTCTCTATAGAAGGTCTATTATTCGAGAAAATTGAGTATGAGGTTGACTTACTTTTAAATTGTACGATATATACTTATAACATGGTGATAGCTGTGAAGAGTATAGTTTTATGTAAACTAAAGTATCCTATAATTTTGAATAGCTGAATACATAAATGTATAGTGAAAAGTTATAGAGTACCTTATTAGCGTCTAGCCTACATATAATGTAATTTAGGAAATATATATTTTCTTCCTGGAAAACGAAATTTTGAACACATCTACTACATAAGGGTGACAAAAAATATAACCTTTTCATAGAAGCAATATATTAGAAGCAAGTCTAATTTTCTAATGATGTGTAATTCATTCAAAACGGTTATTATTATTATTTTTTTTTTACCATAAACGTTACCCTTAAAACTAAAATAAAAATTGGATTCGTTAGCAAAATTCGTAAACATTTACAGAGAAGCGCCTCTGTTGATTGATTTTGAATAGCAGCTATCTTAATTTAAGTGGAAAGGCTTCGTTATGCGTAGACGTCATTTTAAAAGATATGCAAAAGGGCATATATATGATATATAGATACATAAACGCTACATTAGTTTCTTTAAAACATGTTAAATTAGAATAATAATAGCTCACGCCATAAGAAACCCAGTATGATATATATATATATATATATAAGCAATAACAGGGAAATATATAAATTACTCAAAAAAATATGTATTACCAATTAAAGAATAATTATAGGCTAAAATTTACAACAAAACTCTAATTATTAGGTCATGATTTATAATTTATCCATTTAATTTTATCTTGCAAATATATTTATACCAAACTATTAGAATGTCAACTATTTATTAAAGTTTATTTATGATAAGTACCAGATATGATATAGTATGGAATAAAGGAACTTACATCAAATTCTTTTTTGTCAAGGAGTTGATAAGATAAACATAAAGTTTACTCGATGTTTGTTCACAGGTTTTTTTACTTACAAATGGTAATGTATGAAATTATAATACTAATGGCTATAGGATTAATTATCTTATCAATAATGAAAGCTCTGTTATATAGGTAATATATACTTCTGTATAATAAGATTGATTGATCAAATTTCCATATCGCGAGGAACGATTGGATGCAAATGTTTGCGATTAACTACATTGCACTCCTTCTTGTAAGATATTTTTCTTCACATTACTGGTATAAAATGATTTTTTGAAATAGAATATGTTTCATTGTCGAATGATAATTAATATACTAAATATTCATAACACAAATAATAACTAATACTGGTGGCTTGCTCATGATTGTTCTACATCATCGCTCAAATAACAGATATAATGATTGAAAGAAGATTATATTATTCTAATTTAGAAATCGGTAAGCTTGTGACTTATGTGGCCCAGAAGCAAATTACATATAAGGTGTGACAGGGCTCGTAGTACAAGCCTCTGAAACAAGTTATCTAGTAATTTATTAATTGCAAGAAGCATTAACAATAAAATGGAAACTACAGAGAAAGTAGTACCAAAGATAAAATGAAGAAATTCCGGTGTTGTTAATTTGTCAATTCATCTGAAACTGCCCATTTTTTAACCTGTATATTGAGTCTCACTATTGGTGAAATTCTAATTAAAATAAAATTTCTATCAGCAAAATATTCCTCATTCCTGGTCACAATTTGCGCTGATCACCATAAATATTGGAAAATTCAAGAAATGCAATTTTGTAAAATATAAAACGCAAAACTTGATGAAAGGGGTTTAAACGAATAAGTATTAAATTACTTTATGTCAGCATTGTTAAGTTAATGAACACAAGTTGTTATATAGTTCGCAATCGAAAGAAAGAAGAGAGAGTGAAAATATTTATATAGGTTATTTATATATATATTGCGTGACTACAAAATTATTACAATTAATTATAAAAAATGTGAAAATAAAGTTATTTTAAAACTTTTATAATGTAATTATTTTAGTAGACATTCATTAGTCTAATCTAGTTGCATAATCAGTACAAGAAAGAAGCAGAGAAGCATGTGTTAATTAGCATATGTATGGAACAATTGTAATTATAAGTACAATCAATTAGTATGGATTCGGAAATAAATAAAATTAATCT
>JABUQX010071984.1:15000-25279 GCA_015478945.1 Trachelipus rathkii | reverse complement strand
ATAATGTACGTATTAGAATGTATATATATAGGTATTTTTTTGTTTAAGGACCGATTGGAGACCTGGTGCAAACCTGTTGAAGACCTGGTGCGTAACTTGGTGCAAAGCTGGTGTGTGGATCCAGTGTTATTGGTGGAGACGAGTGTAGCGGCTCCAGAGTCATTGGTGGAGCTCCGGCGGTGTGAACACCACAAAAGAAGAATCGGAGGGTGCCGGTATAGCACTCCCTATAACAAAGAAGAATCGGAGGGTGCCGGTATAGCACTCCCTATAACAAAGAAGAATCGGAGGGTGCCGGTATAGCACTCCCTATAACAAAGAAGAATTGGAGGAGGGTGCCGGTATAGCACTCCCTATAACAAAGAAATAGTTGAGGGTGCCACCGTAGCACTCACTACCATCCCGGAAGTCGTAGTCTGGAGTAAGGTGTGGAACACCAGTACTGGAACAATTGTCATCAGTGGTCCACTGGAGTTGGGGATCAGCAGGATCCGTCCTTAATTAAAGTTACGTGAAAACCAGGTGTTCTAAGTATTGAGTTAACTTATTATTTATTTGAACTATTCTATTTGTTAACGAAACATTTATATTGTGAACATTCATTAAGGAAGTGTCCTTTGTTGCAATTTCGTAGTGTCATTGTATATAATATTTGTTGATATCCGTATAGGCTTATTGAAATTTGTGTATATATTAATATTTTGGGGATATATAGATATAGATAGGTTTAGCTAGAAAGTTTGGAATTGGTGTATAAATATATAGGTATATTAGTATTTTTGTATTATATTAATGGAAAACATTATCTTGTGGTTTTTCTCTCGACCTTCCCCACTAGAGACGTGAACCCTTGCCTTGGCTCAGTATACCCTCCGTCAGCACGTATTGGTGGAGCCGGCAACATATTTTGGTGGCTCGTTCGGCGTCTTCAAGTGGTGGGTTCGGCATACCAGGTATAGTGAGAGAGCATAGGTGTGGAATCTACAAAAACTGTAAGTAGAGAAAAAAAATAATTTTTTCGTTGAGTTGCCAAAATTTTTTTTTTGTTGGCGAAATTTTTTTTTTCATCTCTCAAAAGATAGTGGTATAAAAAACGTGCCTTTTTTCAATATTCTTTTTAGAAACTATTATATATATTATTTTGTATGATGCTCCTTATTTCGAATTTTCGTGGAGCGTTATTTCCGGAGCTTTTGAAGTTGTAATTTTTGCGTGGAGCTCTTGAATTTTGAAATTTTTGCGTGGAGCTCTTGAATTTTGAAATTTTTGCGTGGAGCTCTTGAATTTTGAAATTTTTGCGTGGAGCTTTTGAATTTTGATTTTTTTGCGTGGAGCTCTTGAATTTTGAAATTTTTGCGTGGAGCTCTTGAATTTTGAAATTTTTGCGTGGAGCTCTTGAAGTGTGAATTTTTGCGTGGAGCTCTTGAATTGTGAATTTTTGTGTGGAGCTCTGATATTTGGAATTTGGTGTGGAGCCCTTAGACTTTGAATTTTGGGGTGGAGCTTTCGAATTTCGTGTGAAATTTTTCAAATTTTTTTGTGAATTTCTTTGAAATTCTTTTTGAAATTCGAAATTTTTTGTGTTTTGGTTTAGAAATCATTAGATTTCTTTTGCAATTCGTGAATTGTTTGAAATTCAGTGTTGAATTTCTTTGAATTTTTTTTTTGAAATTCGAATTTTTTTGTGTGTGTTTTGGTTTAGAAATCATTGGATTTCTTTTGCAATTCGTGAATTGTTTGAAATTCAGTGTAGAGCTGTTGAATTTCTTTGAAATTCTTTTTGAAATTCGAATTTTTTTTTTTTGGTTTAGAAATCATTGGATTTTTTTTTGCAATTGTTGAATTGTTTGAAATTCAGTGTAGAGTTGTTGTATTCTTTGAAACTTTTTTTGATTTTTTTTTTTTGTTTTGGTTTAGAAATCATTGGAATTTTTTTTTTGCAATTGTTGAATTGTTTGAAATTCAGTGTAGAGCTGTTGAATTTCTTTGAATTTTTTTTTTGAAATTCGAATTTTTTTTTGTTTTGATTTGGAAATCATTGGATTTCTTTTGCAATTCTTGAATTGTTGTGAAATTTTGTGTAGAGTTATTGAATTTCTTTGAAATTCTTTTTGAAATTCGAAATTTTTTTTTTTTGTGTTTTGGTTTAGAAATCATTGGATTTCTTTTGCAATTCTTGAATTGTTGTGAAATTTTGTGTAGAGCTATTGAATTTCTTTGAAATTCTTTTTGAAATTCGAAAATTTTTTTTTTTAGTTTTGGTGTGGAATCCTTGGATTTCTTTTGCAATTCTTGAATTGTTGTGAAATTTTGTGTAGAGTTATTGAATTTCTTTGAAATACTTTTTGAAATTCGAAAATTTTTTTTTTATAGTTTTGGGTGAGAATCCTTGGATTTTTCTTTTGCAATTCTTGAATTGTTTTGAAATTTTGTGTAGTTCTTGAATTTCTTTGAAATACTTTTTGAAATTCGATTTTTTTTTTTTTGGTTTTGGTATGGAATCCTTGGATTTCTTTTGGAATTCTCGAATTTTTTTTTGAATTTTGGTGTGAAACTCGTGTGAATTTCTTGGAAATTCGTGAGGAGAATTTTTTTTGGAAATTTTTGTATAAAGCTCTTGAGCAGTTTTTGAATTTTTGAATTTTGGGGAGCTTTTAAGTTTTGAAATTTTTTGTTTTTGAAATTTATTGAGGCTCTTAGAACTATTTATTTAAATTATTTATTTATTTTTGAATTGAATTTTATTTAGTGGTATTGAGCTTTGAATTTGAAGCTCTTCGATATTTAGTGTGAAATTTATTTATTTATTTATTTTACACTTGATTTTAAGGTACCCACATACATAGTGGTACCCAACTGATTTTTTTTTATATTTTTCGTGCATTTGAAATTTTTTTTTTGCTACTATTTGGGTGTGGGAGTGGTGTATATATTCGTTTGTGGTACACACATACAGTGGTACCCAATTGATTATTATATAATATACATTTTCGAATTTACATTTGGGTGTGGGGATTTACACACACACACACACACGCACACACACACACACACACACACACAACACACACACACACACACACACACACACATTTACAGATAAAGGATTTTTTTTTTTTTGAAGTAATTTTTTTGTTTTCGCGTATTTTCCACTTGTATATAAATTGAAATAGAAGGAAGCAGTATGGTGGGTACTGACAAAGAGAATGATGAAGGTGCCAAAGGAGGATTAAGAGCAATGGCCTTACTAAATGAACTGCAACAAGTGTTAGTAACCGAGGCAGAGGATTTAGATTTAGGTAATGTGACAGCAGTATTGGATAGTTGTTCACAAGCTCTAAAAACAAAGATAGGAAACCCTAGTACAGAGCAACCGGTAGAGGTGAACAATAGTACGGTACAGCAGCAGGGTGACAAAAGAAAGGAGAAGTCAAATGTAGAACATTCCGTGAGAAAGAAGGAGATAGGTAAGATAAAACCAAAAGTGCAGTATGCACTGAGGTATAGAGAAGAGGATTATGAGGAGAACGATGATGACATCTTTGATAATAGAAGTGAAACTGAAAGTGAAGGTGGTGGAAAGAAGAAGAGAAGGAGGAACAAAAGAAGAAAACATGTAAGAAAGTATACAGTAGATGACAGTTCGGTGACAGAAGTAGAGTCAGAAGGTGACAGTGAGTTGGATAAAGGTGGTAAGTTGTGGTTAAAGAGGTTGGTGGAATTAGAAAAATCGGGTATGGAACCCAATATAGCAGTTAACAGGGTGCTCATCATTTTGGCCGGTGAATTATTGGAGGTGATGCGTACGTACAGTAGAGCTAACACAAAAGCGGTAAAACCTTTAAAGTACGGACGAGACAAGGTACAGACCTTTGATGCCTTCATCGAAGACTTTGAGAGGTACGCGAAAGAACAGCTTGGAAGGGACAAGCAGCGGTGGGCTGTTGAATTGAGGAGCTTTTTGGAGGGCGGCCCCCTAAGAACATACTACAGTATATACAGAGCGAAAATGAAGTACGTAACCATTGTGTCAAGGCTGCGTAGCTGGTGTAAAGAGGAGAAAGATAGTGAGGTGATGGATCTTCAGAAGGAATTCTGGAAGATGGAGATGAGAAAAAATGAAAAGATCGCCGAGTTTGCTCTGCGCATGCAGACAACGTATGAGGCAGCAACAGAGGAAGATCAGAGGGATACCGGAATCCTGAAGAAACAGTTCGTGAACTGCCTACCTAAAAAAGTGGCCAGAAGGTTTAAGTTACGGATGGGGAGTGAGAAGGAGAGTATGAAGGTACGTTGGAAGGATATGGTGAGTTGGGCCCAAGAAGAAGATGAATTAGAAGATCAATCGGAGCCAGAAGCTGAAGCTATTCCTATATGGGCAGCCATCCAACAAGAAGGCAACCAGAGGAGGACGTATGCGGACCAGGTCCGTTATGGGAGACCGGCACCACAACGGAACGATGGACCAAAGGAGTATAGTAGAAGGAGTAGTAGGTCATACAGTGGGCAAAGAATAAGGTGCCATCATTGTGACAAAGTGGGTCACGTTAAGAGAGATTGTTGGAGGTTCAGAGGGTGGTGCCTAGGATGTGGCAGTAATGAGCATAAGCTTATGGATTGTGGAGCAAAGATGGGTTACGGATTTCAGCGTCGAAATGACAATAGGGAGCAAGAACAAGGTCCTCCGAGAACAGTGGAAAAGAAGTGTTTCTTTTGTGGAGAGGTTGGACATTGGGGACAGACTTGTCCATTGAAAGGAGAACCACCAGGTTCGGGAAACGAACCTGCTCCGCCATTGCCCGGGACGTGTCGGAGCCAACCCCCAGCATAATGTGTCCACAAAGTATCCCGGTTAGTCAAGGTGGGTGGGTGCCGAACCCTGAGGCAAGAGAGTTTGTGATGAGCCAAGATGAAGGAGTACTTGGTCCATTGCCTCAGCGAATACAAAAGGTACGAAGTATGGTTACAACAGACATAACAACAGGAGTGTATCATACTACAGGTAATATGCAGGTCACGGGTCCTGAAAGTCTAAAAATGGCACCGTTGCTGAGAGTGATGATAAAACTTGATGGTGTGGACATGATTTCGACAGTGGATTCAGGAGCCCAATATTGTTTAATTGGAGAAAGTGAACTTTCAAGGATCTCAAATCCGGTAGTATTGAATAAGGTGATGAGGTTGAGAGGTGTGGGTGAACCACAGCTTTGTTTAGATTCACACCGCACCGCAACGTTGAGGATCACTATTGATGGAAATCGGCTATGTCAGTTCGGATTTCATAGTGCGTAAAAAGTTGAAAGGAGGGTGTGATATTAGGATGCCGTTTTAGTAAGAATATATTAAGCTTAATACTGTAGACGGATCATTTAAGAGGTATGGTGATAATGGTGTTAAAGAGCAGGTGTATTTGATGGATGGATCAAAAGACTGTATAAGGGTGGTAACCTCGTTGCCTGTGTATATGGTAGAAGAAACAGTACTTAAGAAGGATGATTGGGAGGCAGTTAAGGTAGAATGGAGATCTAAACAGATAAAACCAAGGAATCATGATGGAGGGTACAGTACAAAGCCGGAAGAGTTGTTACTGGAAGGTGTAGAAGGTGGTAAAAAGGGTTACAACAAACGATTTAAAATCATACCAGGGTTGGTGAAGTGGGTAGAGAAAGGAGGTACAGTATTGTTAAAGAAGTTAACACCGGGTCAGTTAAAATTAGGTAAAGGTGAGCAAGTAGGTACAGCACATTTAGTAGTAGATGAAGACAGGTTGAGAAGTTATGAAACCAGTGTGTGTACTGTAAACACCACAGTGCAAGAGTTGTCGGGTCCATCTAGTAATGAACAGGAGTGGACGAAGGAGAAATTGAAGACTGAGATAAAATTTATGGAAGAACTGTCACCAGAACAGATTGAGCAGATTTTAGAGGTACTGTGGAGACAACGTAAAGTATTTAGTAGAAGTGACGCGGATGTCAGTGAGACATCAATGACACCGTATAGGATCAAACTTCACGATTATACCCCTATATATCAACGGGCCAGGAGGTTTGATCAGAGAACAAATGAAGAAATTGAACATCAGGTAAAGGAGTTGTGTTTACGAGATATAGTGGAGCCGTGTGCTGCAGAGTGGAGCTCACCGGTAGTGCCAATACGAAAGAAAGATGGGACACTCAGACTGTGTGTCGACTATAGAAGGCTTAACAAGGTGACAGAGGCGGACAGGTTCCCCATGGCGAACATCACAGAAACAGTTTTTGGTTGTCACGGTGCTCAGTATTTTACAAGTTTGGATTTAGTAAAAGGTTACTACCAGATGAACTTGGAGGAGGGTAGTAGAAATTTTACAGCTTTTTCGACTGTCAGTGGGCAGTACCGTTTTAAAAGGTTAAGCTTTGGCTTGAAAAACGGACCTGCGGCATTCCAACGGGAAATGCAGAGAATACTTTCGGGGTTCAGTAAAGATAGAGTGGTGGTATATGTTGACGATGTATTATTGATTTCAGGAGAGTTTAAGGAACATCTGGTGTTAATAGAACAAGTAATGCAGCGGTTTTGTGAAACCAACGTGAAGGTGAAAGTTAGTAAGTGTAATTGGGTGCAAAAAGAGGTACAGTTTTTGGGCCATATTATTGGTCGTACAGGTATTAGGAAGCTCCCAGAATTTATGTCCCAAATTGACAAACTAGAAAAACCAAGTAACATCGGAGAATTGAGGAGATACTTAGGTATGATAAACTTTCAGCGGAAGTTTATAAGGAACTGTTCAGAGGTAGCGGCACCTCTTAGTGCATTAACTGGTGGCAAAAGGAAGGATCCGATAGAGTGGACGGATGAGAGAACAAAGGCGTTTATGGATTTAAAAGAAAGAATGAAGGAATCGGTGGAGTTGGCGTTTCCGAATTTTTCACCAGAGGCAAAACAGTTAGAGTTATTTGTGGACGCCAGTGGATTTGGTATGGGAGCTGGGCTGTGCCAGGAACAAGGAGGTGAGAGAAGGGTGATTGCTTTTAATTCACATTCATTCAATTCTTGTGAGAGGAGAGCCTCAACTATCGAAAGAGAACTTCTTGCAATCAGGGGGGGGGGTGAAAAGTTTTAGATCATTTTTGTTAGGTCAGAATTTTATTTTATATACCGACCACCGACCTCTGGTATATTTACATACTATGAAGCTGATTGATAGTAAACTGGCACGAGTATTAGACGATCTAAGTGAGTATAGTTTCGAGGTGCGGTATTACCCGGGTAAGGATAACATTTTTGCGGACACTTGGTCCAGGTGCCATAGAAGTGAAGATCGGGATGAAGAACCAGCTGATCCATATGCCCTTCCTGGAGGGTTAACCATAATGAAATTAGTTCCCGGTGGAGCGGACTCCTTATTTATTAGTTTAAAGGCTGTTTTGGAGGATGTGCAGGTACAGGGTACCGTACAAGATCACAAAGTGTTAAGAGAGACATTAATGGATACACTTATAGAGGATCGGAAGTTGTATGGTGTAGAGAAGAAACAGAAGTCGTTGAAGTATTTGAGGGCATTGAGGATGCCTGGTAGAGAACCGGTACCAGAAGTGTTGTTAGTGGCAAGTGACATGTTTAAGGTGAAGATCTGGTTACATCATGGTACGTGTTGCTCGGTGGTGTACTTGGGTCCTAAAGTAGGAAAGAAAGAAAATCTTAAAAGTGTACATATACAGGTGCTTGGTGGTACACATTTTAACCCTTTAAGAAACGACGGAACGTTTAATAGTAATAATAGAAACATCATGGTTGATGAACTCCCATCTCAGGAAGAGTTACAGCAGGAGGAAGAGGAAGTAGAGGATTCCGAAAATGAGTTAAGTGAGGATCCTGGAAACAATTTGGTGCATTATGGTACAGATGAAGGTCTGGACATAAACTTGATGATGCGGGAGAGGTGCCATATATCACGATTAAGTTGCAACCATGTATTGGGAGGTGTAGCTTGGCAGGAAGTTTGTATTGGTGAGGTACGCAAGTGTGCGTTTTTAGATACAGGTGCAGTCATAAGTCTGATACAAGAAGGTGTAGTTCAAGACCTGGAGAATTTCGGGCATATTCGAAGGAAATGGTCAATAAAATTGACACTTAATGGAGTCACTACAGGTATTGTGGAGTGTAACATGGCTGTAGAAATTGAAATTAGTACTTTGTATCGGCGGGTGGTGTTACCATTGGCTGTGGTACAGAATGGGTACATTCCAGCATGTATGCTGTTAGGTATGAACTATTTGAAGGAAGTAGAGGCTGAACTGGACTTTGGTGAAGGGATAATTTGTCACGGTGATGATGCAGATAATGTAAGTGATACATTTCTGACAACAGTGGGAGTGTATAACGTAATGGTTCAAGGTGGAGGTGTAGATAACATAATATCGGTTCATGACATCACTAGGCTGCAAGAAAGATCAGAAGTAGTAAGGACACTGAGACAAAAGGTGAGAAGGAAGCAGTTGATAACGAAAGGAGATGTGCTTCTTAAAGAATTTTATCGGTATCGAGACGACTTTCGAATGAACGGGTCCATTTTGGTGAAGAGGATGGGAGCAAAGTATTTTAGCGCAGTCATTGGGTTCCAACAGTTGGTTAGTGTGTGTGTAGTAACACATAGGAACATGGCGCATGTTGGAAGGGACAAGTTAATGGAATTGGTGTCCAAATATGTGTGGCACCCGAGAATGTCATCAGTGGTACAAGAGGTTTGTAGAACTTGTCCAAAGTGTCAGCTAAATAAAATCGACCATCAAGTAGTATTCCCACCTATGTGGAAGATAGAGGTCAGGAACCCGTTTGAGTTAGTAGCAGTGGATGTGATGGCGATGCCAAAAACAAGAAGAGGTAACGTGGCTTGCTTGGTCGCAGTGGACCATTGTAGTAAGTGGGCAGCTGTGAAACCGTTGAAGGATAAGTCGGGAGGAAGTGTGGCCGACGCTTTCGAATTTCAGATGTTACCAGCGTTTGTGCGGCCACCTTATAAAGTGTTAACGGATAACGGGGTGGAGTTTAGAAGTGGTAGGTTTGAGAAAATGCTTCATGAGTATGGAATAGAACACATCTACAGCAGCCCGTATAAGCCAGCGAGTAACGGTGCTGTGGAGCTTGCAAATAGGACCTTTGCTGAATTCCTGAGAAGTATCAAGGAGAAAAACATTGATTGGGACAGTTGTCTGCCAAGAGCGGTGCTTGTGTATAACAATACAAAGCATGCAGAGCTTGGAGTGTTCCCAGTGGAAAAATTGATGGTGGAGAAGCATGAGAAGGGTAAAGTGGTACCGATTCCGAGAGATCAGCAGGAGAAGTGGCGTGAAGGACACCCAAATTGGTTACCGTATGCGGTAGGGGTGAGAGTTAAGAGAAAAATTGTTTCAGTGGATAGGAGTCAGTGTTTCTTTCAGGCATACCTCCGGGGGGGCTTTGCCCCCCCGGAGACAGTCGAGTGCCCCCCCGGAGAAAATCGAGCATGAATTAATTTTTGCCGTAAATTACAAAATAAAGCAAATAAACATAAAAAGTATGTTTAAATCTATATTATCTAGCGATAAATAAATAAAAATCAGTTCAGAATAATGCATGGAAACAATGATAGATTATGCAATGGATAGCCAAAGTTGTTAATTCTGAACTTCTGAGAAATGGTATTGCTTATTTAGAAATTTCTGTCGGAAAGGTCCTTATTAGTTAAGGGCAAGATCAATTTTGAGCTGGGGCTGATCCCCATTTTCAGCCCCACCTAAAAATGGACATAAAATTCGGAATTTTCAGCCGATTTTGACTATATATAAACACCAAAATGTAGCTTTTTTTTTGCCCTCTAAAACGTTGTTTTCCTGTGTTTTTCTGTGTCTGTAGTCATTCTTTCAGAATTTTCAAATTTTCAAAACCCATGTTTTTGACATTCTTCGTATCAACTTTCAGAATTTTTTCCATAATGACTTCAAACTTGAAATATGCATAGATAGGTCCATTTTCTAAAAAAGTACAGAAGTACTTTTTCGATTTTTTGAGTTTTGTGCTCAGCGTTATCCAATTTCCAAACCCATTTTTTTTTTTTTTTTAAATGAAAAATTGCGATAATTTTTTTTCTGTTCGAGCGAAGTGGATGGAATTTTCAGGGCATATGACGTGGGGGGAGAGGCACATTTTTTACTTAGATAATTTCTTTGTATATGCTTTAGTTTTGGATTTGTTCTTGGAACAAATTTTCAAAAAAAAAATTTGGGAAATTTTTTAAAAATTTATACAAGCCCTGAAAATT
>JABUQX010071984.1:10000-12500 GCA_015478945.1 Trachelipus rathkii | reverse complement strand
ACTAAGACTGCAAGAGCACATTACTCTCATTTGAAGGTTTGGGCGGATCCCCCAGAGTATTTGAGACAATACTTCAAGTGTGAAGAGGCGGATTGGGATCCGAAAGAACATCAGTTAGAGGTGGAAGAAGTGGAAGAGGTACCAGAAATGACAATGGAGTGTGTACCACGGTACAGGCAAACATCACCAGAGTTGCAAATGCCAAAGAAGCAGGGATCGAAAATCAAAGAAGCCTGGCGGTTGTTGAAACAGATGGCAATGAAAGAAAGAGATGGGAAAAAGAGTGTAGCGGTACAAACGGAGGAACTTGTAGGTGAGACTAAAGGAACCCAAACGGAAGATTACGGTACGGTGCTTTCACCCATCGATGCTAGTGAGTATCGCGACTGGTTCGATGAAGAGGAGGTGGATGGTGGTGTGGAAAGCGATTATGATATTAGCAAATTTGAAAAATCACTAAGGTTTCCGGAAAATAGCTATTCGTTGGGAGTCCATATCAGTGACAAGAGTGGTGACGAAGTAGACTTCATTATGGAGCAGGAAGTGGAACCAACTATGAATCAGGAGGTGGACTCTAATAAAGGTCAAGAGGTGGACTCGGTCATACAACAAGAAGTAGAGGAACCAGTGGTGGAGCAGATAGAAGGTGTAGAAGAGGTCAACATCATGGTGACCAGTCCGGAGGGTTCCGAATATAGACCACGGTCTATATATGATGAGTTATTGGAAGTGGGTGAGGTACCTGATGCAATGATGATAGGTACTGGACGTGAGGAGCAAGAAAAGAGTTTATCGGATTCGGATGTGTATACGGTACCAATGACCAGGTCGAGAGGACCCGTGCCAGAACAGCCGAATGTGATGAGGAGGGTCATTGAATATGAAAGGAGAACTGAGGCACGAAGAAGGGCATCAACGGGACAAATGAAGTGAGGTACAGTGTTTATTTGAAGGTATTGGTGGTTGAATTTTTTTCTTTTGAAGATTGTGTTACAATCTTGGAGGGGGAGTTGTATGATAGTTGGTTGATAAACCAACTGGCTCCTAAAATGCAAATTTAAATGCGAAAGATTTCTACAAAATAAAAAGATATTTTATTCTTGGATGGTTTGATGAGCAGCAAGTCGTTTAAAACTTCGCTAGCCTGTGTTAATTTGGATCCAGTTTGGTCATAAAAGTTGTCATCTTTAAAGTAATGGTTAGCAGCAAAGTATATTTATATTAAAAAGTGCTCTGTTGTTGGAATCTATCTTGCTTTGTTGAGTGGAAACTATCTTGGAGGTTTCGTGTCCCGTGAAATCGGGCCTGGTGGAGAACCTGGTGCAGACCGGTTGGAGACCTGGTGCGGAACTTTGCCAAACCTCGTTGTGATGCCGGTGGTAAAGTGGTGTGCGGATGCCGTGTTATTGGTGGAGCGAGTTTGTAAGCGGCTCAGAGTCTATTTGGTGGAAGCGCCGGCGGTTGTGAACACCACAAAAGAAGAATCGGAGGGTGCCATTATAGCACTCCCTATAACAAAGAAGAGTCGGAGGGTGCCGGTATAGCACTCCCTATAACAAAGAAGAATCGGAGGGTGCCGGTATAGCACTCCCTATAACAAAGAAGAATCGGAGGGTGCCTGTATAGCACTCCCTATAACAAAAGAAGAATCGGAGGGTGCCGGTATAGCACTCCCTATAACAAAGAAATAGTTGAGGGTGCCACCGTAGCACTCACTACCATCCCGGAAGTCGTAGTCTGGAGTAAGGTGTGGAACACCAGTACTGGAACAATTGTCATCAGTGGTCCACTGGAGTTGGGGATCAGCAGGATCCGTCCTTAATTAAAGTTACGTGCAAACCAGGTGTTCTAAGTATTGAGTTAACTTATTATTTATTTGAACTATTCTATTTGTTAACGAAACATTTATATTGTGAACATTCATTAAGGAAGTGTCCTTTGTTGCAATTTCGTAGTGTCATTGTATATAATATTTGTTGATATCCGTATAGGCTTATTGAAATTTGTGTACATATTAATATTTTGGGGATTTATATATATGTAGGTTTAATTATTTAGTTAGGTTAGTGAGGATATATAGGTATATCGATACTTTCTGGTATTATATTAATGAAAAATCTCACTTGTGTTTTTCTCTACCTTCCCACTACGAGACGTGTCCTTTGCCTTGCTCAATTATAACCTCTCTGAGCACAGTATTTGTGGAGCGGAAAAAATATATAATATATATACTATATATATATATATATATATATATATATATATACTATATATATATATATATAAATATATATATATATATATATATTATATATATATATATATATAATATATATATATGCTGACTTTTTAATATTTTTTGGTTCACTCAGGCAGTAGGCGTTACCTACTCTGCTACCCCCAAAAAATCCGCCACTGATATTATTATATATTATATATATATATACTATATATATTATTATATATATAAATTATAATATTATATATATATATATATATA
>JABUQX010071983.1:0-17500 GCA_015478945.1 Trachelipus rathkii | reverse complement strand
CCAGGAGCCCAAGATGTCCCATAGTCAAAAAATTAAGAAATGAATAGTATTGAAAGATATCATCCTTATATATATGTATAATATTATTATTTTTTAAGTGTTATCCTATTAGCAGAAGATTATATTATAGGTAATTGAGGAAGCAATTGTGCCATACGTCCCAATGCGGTACATACTTAATAAGTGTTATCAAAAAAGGTACTCTTAGAATACATATTAATATATATAGTTTGTCTCATAAATGTATATTTGGCTTTTATATAGTATGTTGCTATATATAATTAGACTTAGTAGCTCTCGGTGAAATCCAGATCAGAATATTTAGTCATTAAAAACTAATTAATATTAAATTATAATAATAGCAAACAATAATAATAATAAAACTCTAAATAAGCTCATTATAATACTCTACGTTATATTCTCAATAACAGAGTTAGGCAGTGCTTTCTAAAGTTTTTCTTAAAACTTGTATAGAGAAGAAGTGAGTAACAGGAATATATGCCCTTCTGTTTTCCTCGATTTTCAATACAAGTGCTGGCCATGACGTATAGGCCCATGGCAGAGCCGTGATGAGCTTTAAGTCCGCCTTTGTAAAAAATTGTTAGCTTGCCCCTCTGTGGGGTCATTGTAAGCAAATAACTCTGAGTATGCGCTTGGCCTCAAATAGGAGAGAGCCTCGAATCTTCCTCGGAAAAAAGATTTTTGCGCGTAACTTCTCATCTCAAGATCAACATCTTAGAAATCAAGAACAACGTTACCATCTCCTCCTTTTCCTTTTTCTATAAACTAAGGGTACTGTGCCGGGGGCGTAGAGTCTCCAATCCTGGCAGCAACCCGGCCCCAACCTAGCCTGTATATATATTATAGGGAGAATGAATTGTTAGGCAGATTGTTTTTCTGATTTAAATAATCTCTAAGTAAGTCAATTTTTTATTTAGAAACATATTTAATGTGTAATAAAAATGAAAACTTATAATCCAGTCTTATTAGGAGGTATGCAAAATAAATAGTAAAGACAGTATTATAATATCTACAATATGCTACAAATAAATGTTTTTTTCATTTAAATATCTCACTATAATCTTATATGATACCTAAATGTATATAGATAAACTGTTACCTACTTCTCTTACATTATACAATTATTAATACTTTATCTAGGGTATATTGCTATAAAAGTTGCTCCCTCATACTGTTTTTTAATAAGTCACAGTTGTTATATCTATGTATTAGTAAGCAAAAAATTTAACAAAAATAAATAAATAACCAATAAAGTGTATATACTTTAAAGTGAAAAACATTCTACAGTAAATATCCTACTATATAAAAATCAATATGCAGATGTGTGATGTGTATCCACTGGCTCGGCAATTATATATCCGTAGATAGCTATGAAGCTGCAGCGCCTTTGATAAACGCTGTCTCTAAGTGTAAATCAATACTGCCTGATAAGGAAACAAAGATGTCAGTCATAGGAATAAAGTCACAAACGCCTAACCAAACATATTGTACGAGTCCTTGATGTGACTGAGACCTCCACTTCCTCTTGTGTTCTGATCCATATGATCGAGTCATCTGTTCTCGCTTCCTGAGCGTCTGAAGTCTTCTACAGCCGTATTGAGGTATGGAAAACCGGATCAACGTACAACACCGCAAACGCTCAGCATTCTGGAATCTACTAATGGCCGGCTGAAAGGGGCTCCGAGGTCTTGCATCTTTTACTCAAATTTATCGAGTCTCTCAGAAATCCCTCGCATGAATTGACTTTACTGACAAAATCCCCACGTACACGACTTTTTTCTGACCACTCCGAAATACCTACTAGAATGCGGATTCCCCAGTTCACATCGCCCTAACTGTCCCAAACTTCTCTCAATAATAAGATTATTCATTTTATACATAGTGTGAGCGGTACAATGTTCCTCCGTTCGCCTCATTTCCATGGAAAAACAAACCCCATATCCCTCGATTTCACATCTGAAAGTTTGCGTAGGATCGTATATACGTAGATTGCTGTATTCGTGTCTTAATTTCCTATATGATTGATACATTTCTTGTGTCTTTACACACGTAATGTCCAAGCAGATACAGACAATGAATTGAGATAAACTTTGGTTTGATGTCAATTGTTCTCTCCTATCTACTTGCATTCATAGGCAATGCCCCCTCCCACACAACACTCAACGCCTATCTATGAACAATGAACTCCTCTTCCCTCAAAAAGCATCTCTAACAGACTATCGGTCATAACAACACCCTATGGTCACTCTCTGTTTCTCATGGAACAATATAAAGCTTTACCTACTCAGGAGATTTTATTGCTGTGGCTCCCTCTCGTGTTGAGACCACGTCTGTTCTATGTCCTTCCCCATCTGAACTCCCTTAAGATTCGGACGAGGTACAGCCGACCCTCAGGTACTATCAGCGCATGAGACCAATGGTGAGTCATCACTCCTCAAAATGTGCACAATCTTCTAAGTAATTTTTATAAATCTCTCAAATTAACAGCAGCATAAAATAATGCAGCACCTAATAACAACATTCAAAGTATGTTGAAACGCTCAATCAACCTAGAGTCCGCTATCTACTCTTTCTCTTATACATGTATAAACATCGAATTCTAACTATAACGAAAATTTATAATAGTCTTATATCATAACGAGTATATCGTGTTCCTGTGATTTGCTCAGGTTCGACGTGTGGTTCATTCTCGTCCACATTACTAGTTTCATGCGAAATTAAAAAAATTGCGCCCTAACCTCTTAATCAGAAAGAGAAAGTTAATGGATGCTTTCATACATAAGACGAAATCTCAAATAACCATTTACTCTGTCTGCAAGAGAGTATTTATCTTCATGTCCCTCTTTCAAACTAGACTTCAGCAGTGGCAACACGAAATTCATTCTGTAGTCACCATCAAAACGGTCGACCTTTTACTGTTTGCTTTTAATCTACCTGAGCTCATTTATGTGGTGAATTAGCTGACAACTGTTCGCGACTTTCGCAGACTTTGAGACAAGCGCTCTCGTGACTACACAGAGGTAGTAGGTGTTTAGTAGTGAGAACTTTCAAATCATCTCATCCAGAACCTCATATGGGCCTACATCGACTGCCTAGCATCTCTCAGCTCTAATTCGAAATTCTCTTTAGTACAAAGATCTTTGTTATAACCCTTATTTTTCCCTGACATGCCTTTATAGGTCTCCCTATATGTGAACGTTGCTTTGCCACCCGCTTATGCTTCATCTCAGCTTGTTAATTTCCTTTTAAGTGAGCTTCACATTTCCATTATGGATTATTACGCATTATTTACCTTAGTAGTCTACCGCTTTGATATATAATTTATATGGTGACTCAGTGATCATATTTTAATATACTCCAACAAATAATAATGCAGTATATACTCATTTAGAGCCTTGGCAACCCTGTACCTACTCCATGTTTAAAATCCAACTTATAGTTGGGTTTTTGGCCGAGCGGAGTGCCGGGTCTTTTTTTTATTGGGCCACAGCCTATCCCACTTTCTTCCCTTCAATAAGCGGTTTCCGACTGTGATGATGCCTTTCACACTTCAGCAAGTTGTCATCCACTAAAACAGCGGAAGCTTGCATTTTCGCAAAACTTCCGCAGGTAAGCAGTCGGTAACCCCACGAGTGCGCACAAGATAACCGAGATAAGAAGAAACTTTACAGGCAATACAAAAGGACCCGTACCACCCAAAAACATGAATATTTTTAAAGCAAGCTGCGGCGAGATCTCGGCGATTTAATCGCCAAACACGTAAACACTATTTTCAAACTTACATTTCGACTGTCAACTCAACTCCTCTTCCTTTAGAGTGGAAAGTTGCATAGAAAATAACTCTTCGCCCAGTCCTCGGTTATGGGCCTAATACAACTGACACGATCTCTGCTCCAGCTGCAGATGCATTAGGTTATAGTTTTGTAGCCACTCGAGCTCTTTCCACTATCCTAAAGCCATTCAAAAATTGAGAATTAACACTGCACTGTCCGACTTTTCAACAGCGAAAGATCATACCTATAACCGTTTTTTTACACTTGCAGAGTATCAAACTGCACTTTCGAGTAGCAAGGACGGTGTCCTTGGCCCAGACACGATTTCGCACATTATACTCAGTCATATTCACCCTTCTGCATCAGCGCTTTTGCTGGATCTGTATAACAGAATCTGGGACGAATTCTCTTTTCCATCTATTTGAAATACAAGTTTTTGTAATCCATATCCCCAAACATGGGAAAGATACGAAGTTGGCGGACAACTTAAGACCAGCAATTTCGCCGACCTGTCATTCCTGTAAATTAATGGAGAAGATGGTTTCAGATCCGCTTCTCCCTGTTCTGGAGAGTCGCCAAGCTTTTTCAAACTTTCAGTTTGTTTTCCGCAAAAATCGTTCGACAGCGGATCTTTTGTTAAAACTGGACCATGACATCCGGGAAGCCTTCTCAATTGGTGGGATAATTATTGGTCTTTTTTGACCTTGAAAAAGCTTATGAGACAACGTGAAGAACTGAGGTTCTCCTTAAACTCCACCCCCTCTTTTCATTAAATGTCTTCTGACAAATAGATCCATCCAGGTTTGGTGCTCTTCAGTTCTGTCACCCAACTTTGCTCTGGATAAAGGCGTTCCGCGGGATAGTGTTCTAAGTGTATTACCATTTGATTTAGGATTTAACGACATAGTTACTTCTATCCAAGCGACGGTCAATTTTTCTCTCTATTGATGACATTGCGCTATATATAGCCAGTGTCAGGAGGCCTTTTCTTGAACGTTGATTTCGACTAGCTATTGAGAATAATAGACAATGGGGTAACTCGCATGGCTTTCATTTCTCACCCACCAAAACCTTAGTAGGGGTTTTTAAGAAAAAAGGGAATCTAAGAACCTGTCACCTTCCTCGCGCGAGCGAAGTCTTATTTGGCTCACCCATTCCTGTAACCTCACAAATCAAATTTCTAGGACTCATTCTAAATGACCACTTAACATACGCACCGCACATTAAACTCTTTGAAAACTTCTCATCGCGTGCTTGACCTATTACGTCATCTCGCCTCAAAATCTTGTAGTGATGATCGCAAATTCTTTTTAAGTCTCTAAATCGCCCTAATCCGATCAAAGCCTGCCTAGGGATGTGTAGTATATCGTCAAGCCTCCCTAACTCTACTACACCTGTTAGATTCCCATCCAAAACGAGGCTATCCGTATCCCCACTGGAGCCTTCCGATCGTCCCCGCGGGTGAGTCTTGAAGTAGAATTCAATGTGATGCCACTTTTTCTTCGAAGGGAATACATCATGTCCAAAAGTTACCTTCGATTTCAATCCCCAATACAGTCTGGTCTGACACCGATTCTGCGCGATACATCAGAATCCTCATTACTGGCCATTTGAAAACTTCTTCAACATCCCTTTGCAAAAGGTGCTGCCGTTTTCTTATGACGAAGGGTATATACCTTGGCTATTCTCTGCTCCCAATATTTGCCCGGTCCCGACCGACCTCTCCAAATCTAGCCACCCTACTGCCTTGTTAAAGGCATCATTCCGCAGTTCACGGTGTATTTACTGACTGCTCTAAAAACAGGGGACAGTGTGGGAGTGGATGCGGATGTCTGCCGTCCTTCTTAACCGTAACCTCCTCCCTCATTCTTCAATTTTTACTGCAGAATTAATGGCTATAATGATTGCCATTTCTCGAATTCTACTCCCTAACTATGACCACACACGTCATTTATTCAGATTCGCTCAGCGCACTCCAGGCGCTTAAAACTCCCAATTTCTTCGGCTGCTCCACTCTCGTAAGAAACAAACCATACTATGTTGGGCCCCTCTCATGTAATTAACTACTGGCAAAGAAATCTCTGGCAGAGACCAAAATTGTCACCTTTTCTTTTTAGAGCGGTTCCAGGTACCTCCCAGATGCCATTCGACAAGGCGTCGTTTCCCATCAACTGATTATTATACTGCTCTTCGACAGGGCTGCCGGTCTTATTGGCAAGAATGCTGGACTAGTGATCAGCAGGGAGAAACTTAGAAATATAAAGCCGAACATTGGTGGGCGGCCTTCCTCCCACCGACGAAAAAAAACTTACCGCCTCTGTATTTGGCCACACTATATTCGTGCACAGCCACATGTCCAGTCTGAAAATTTGCCATCGCCATTATCCGCGGCAATCTGTTCACCATATCTTAATTGATTGTCCCAACTGAACCCCATTTGCCGTAGTTATTTCAAGAACTGAATATTCTTTACATGATTTTGTTATGTAATATTAGGACTATTTATAATGTAAGGACATAGTTTTAATTAGTTTACTTACCGATTTTTTTTGACTGAATATCAATCGCGATCAAATTTCTTTGACATTTTAAAATATGATAAGCCAAAACACACCCATGGAGTTGATTATTCAACCCAGTGTGGCAGCTTCTCTGTGGGTCACAGTGGGTCTTGTGCATTAACTCAATAGATTTTTTCTGGAGTAGATCTACACGCACAGACACGGATCACAAAGCTAGCCGACCCGGTAGAATCAACTCGGGGGAGGGACTGTACCAAGGTTTAAAAAAAAAAAAAAGTAGATTAGCAAATTATTGGATATGGATAAAGAATTCCCAATTCATGAAGAAAAGGGAGGACCCAATTGCTATTGAAGGTACGTGATTCAGCCTGTTAGGGAGGGGAAGCTGCTCAGAGTACCGGAAAGAAACGACGGTCAACGAAGAGATGATGGATGGATGGACCGAGGGATATGATGGTTTCAAAATTCACAGGGGGAGGGAGGAGTCCCAGATAAAGTGTCCATGCGTGAGAGGTGTAAGCCAATGCGAAGACGAGCCAAGGTTGCTTCATGGAGCCGGTCAAGTCGGAAAGCATGAGGCAAATTTCTTAAAGAGCTTAACCACACGCAGTTTGATTCCGAGGTGGTCGGAATTCAAAAATTCCTACCACCATCCTCCGAAGCCCTGGTAGGGACTTTAGGCGAAGTTTGAAAAGGGAAGGGAAACTCCGTCGTAATATGAGCGGAAAATGACTGGAGGTGCTATTTTGATCAGAAGCAGCCAATAGGGCCAATCAGCGCCCTCAATAATTTATTACTATGACATGAAAAATGTAAAAACCATATGAACCACAGTTAACTTAACAAATTAAAGATTTAATACATTAAATCTTTCATATTACAATATAATTTAAATAAAACGAGGGAAATAAAACAAACAACTTACTTAGAACTTTTACTACGGAAAAAATTTGAAGACCTCATACAGAAGAATCGTTTTAGAGCTGTTACATCATCATCTTGACCAGACTCCCAAGATAACCACCAACATACCCAGAGTTTTCACTGCTTCCAAAATAATTTCAAAAACGCCTCAGATTTTCCTTAGTCCTCATAATAACTATATTATAAATACAATAGCATTAATATAGTATATATATATAAATATATATATATAATAATATTATATATATATTATAATATATATATATTATTATATATATATATATTACTATATTATATATATATTATATATATATATAAAACAAACAAAAAAAAACCATTATTTTAATTATAACGAAACAGTTTTCTTTCTTCTTTTGTTTTTTTCATATAATTTTTTTTCTTTTTTATTAATGAAACATGAAAATTTGTACAACCATTCTGAGACGATATCATTGTAAAATAATTTAATAAATAATAGTATAATAATTAATAATATTATAATAATAATAATAATAATAATAAATAATAATTACAATAAAATAATATCAATAACAATATAAATAACATAATAATAATAATTAATAATTATAATTCTAATCATAATAATTTTTTTTTTGAGCATTCAAAAAAAAATATAATTACTATTTTATATATGAGATGATGATTATATTATTTATTATAATCAATTGTATATATTGAGAACTATTAAAATTCATTCTTATTATTATTATTATTATTATTATTATTATTATTATTATTATTATTATTATTATTAAAATTAATTGATTTCAAATGTAGTATGATGTAAGTTATTTTCTCTACATAGTGATTATTACTTTATTAATTTTGAAAAGAATGAATTATACACTAATAATAATAATAATATAATAATAATAATATTCTTGTTAATAATTACTCAACAGTAAAAAATGACTTAACTAAGCATTCTTTTATGGATTTTTTTTTAAGATTTATAAAAATTTAAATCTTAAAAGTACTTATTTTCAACATCTTTAAAATTATTTCCCGCGCTACATTTACCAAAATAATAATAATAATAATAATAATATAATAATAATAATAATAATAAATTAATACATTTACTTAAATTAAAAATCATATTAACACTTTTAATTAACATTTAAATGTTAATATAATAATAAATCATAATTAATAATAATAATATTAATAATAATAATAATAATAATAATAATAATAATCATAATACGTAGAAATACATGGAAAGTAAAAATGTATTCAGAATGATTTTTTTCTGTTTAAAACAAAAATGTTATGAAAATATTTATAATGAATATAATATTAAATACTTACCCACGATAATAATAATTAATAATAATAATAATAATAATAAAATGATAATTTAATTAATTAATAATACATATAATAATAATAATAACTGACGTAGTAGGACTCCTATGACTTAACACTATTACAACTATGAAAAGGAATGAATCGATATTACTTCTATTAGTACTAAGTATCGGTTTTACTATAATAATAATAATAATAATATAATAATAATAATAATAATAATAATATTAATAATAATAATATAATAATAATAATTAATATTAATAATTAATAATATAATGAATAATAATATAATATCAATCTAATAATTTTATGGAAACAGAGAAGTTAGCAGAAAAATATGAAAAGTCGAAAAGGAAAAACCAAGCCTTTACCGCCACCTTTATAGCTATTAGTGAGAACTGAAGAATCTGAAATGCACCCGAGAGCTTCACGGGACCGTGATCGTGACTCCTACACACTATAAGGACATTCTTTGTTCAATGTGGGGGTTTCATCCTTTGGACCATGAGGGGCCAAACCATCACTCCCTACAAAACCCCGCCTATTCACTGCCTATTTTGCACGTGTGTGTAGCCTTCTGCAGAACTCTCAATTTCTCTTTCCAGACAATCCTTTTACTGGACTTCTCAATTCCGAACCTCGTTTTTTCCTTTCGAAGAATTCCCCAGGCCCCGGGCGATTCCCAACACATTCACCACTAAACATCCGCTTAACAAACTGATCATCCATTCCTTTCCACATGACCAAACCATCTCAATCTGCTTTAACCTCATATATTTTAATTTCTTTATTATTCATCTTATTTTCAATTATTTATTTATTTATAATTATTCACCTTTTTTCTATTCAGTTCATATATTCGATTTTATGATCTGAATATTCATCTTCTATTAATACTGATTTGATTCTCATATAGGCTCATTTACAATCCATAATCATTTGCATAAATGCTGGATTATTATAAACCTTTATGTGCATTATTATTATTATTACCTAATTAGGTATTATTTGTAATATTTATTATTTATACTTTCGTTAAAGCTTCTGCAAAATCTTTTGGCTTTTTTAGAATCATTTATCCATTCCTTATTATATTCACACGACGATTTTGGGTACCAGTGACGCGCGTGCTGCGACTAATCTCGCAAAAATTTCGAAGATTTCTTATCAGCTCATTTGCTCAAGAAACTACGCAGCGAGGAAGGTAAACATACCTTACCGCTTATGTGAATGGAACTTATTCGATATGTGTATGCACTTAATGAACTAGTCCTTATTAAGTGATAGTCTATCACAGAAAAACGAAATTTAATGCTCTAATGCGCATCGCTTCCCTTTCACACTTTCTCATATTAAGAAAGAAGTCCTCCCTCCGTATACAACCCCCTTTTGTAAAAAAGAGCGGACTTGTTTTCCAGTAATACTTATTCTCTTCTCTCCAACGAGCTGATAAAGTCATAAACGTTTACCAACCGTAAGGGACTTACCTCATACACAACCATAATAATTATCTTCTCACAATTTGACACGTTTACTTTCATAAATTCCTACTTTCCTTTCCCATACATTCTGCGAAATCTCTCTCATACCATATTCTACTTACAACTTCATCTTTTACAGATATTCACCGGACAATACGCAATAACATTATATATTCCAATATAGATTAGATATATAGATATTGCACTACTCGTCCACCTTGTCTTACTACATTCTATCCATAATTTTATGACACCATTCTTTCCTGCCACCTTCACCTCTTATTTCTTTCATAACCCCATTTTTCCATATTACTAAAAATTATATAATAATAATAATCTATATATATAATTAAATAAATTAATTATAATTAAATAATAATTAGATTAATAATATATATAATATAAAAATATCCACTATTAAATAATTATACGTAATTTCAAAATAAATAAATTATTAATTTATTTTATTCTTTTTGTTTTTTTTTTCTTCTTATCGTAAATATTTTTATATATATAAAATAAAACATGACATTGGATAGCTGTTACTTACATTTTAAGTTTTTTCGTTTTATTATCTTTTTTACGAGGCTCCCTATTTCAACACAATATACCCTCACAAATGATAATAATTATAATATAATATAATAATTAATATAAATTATATATAATAATTAATGATAATAATTAATAATAAATAGATAATATATAATAATATCTTTTTCTAAAAAGAAAGTTAATTAACAATATTACAAATACCTTTTTTATATATATGTATCTCATTTAAAAAATTTATTTGCTTCTTCACATCGATATATATAATATATTTTTTTTTCATACGAAAAAATAATCTATTATAACTTAATTTTCATTATGATGTCATGCTCTTATTTCAACTTAATATCTACTATCCTGAATAATTTACTACGATTTATTTTTATTTATTCATATTGGATTTAGTTTCATCTTTACAGCCCTTCAATAATTTAATAAATATAATTTTAATAAATTAAACTACAATAAATAATAATTAATAGATTAAATATTTACATTAACTAATATAATATTTTCAAATAATTAAATTATAATTGCGTTAAAATATAATAAATTGATAAATATAGTAAAAATAATTAAAAGTATTATATAACTCAATTTTATGTTTATACTTTGAAATAGTATATTATGTTATACTTATCATCTAAATACGTGGGTTCCTATGAAGTGATAATATAATTTTGAATGTGTGTTTGGGGTTGATGGATATTTATGACTTAATTGATGCTCTTTAAAATGAATCTCTAATAATATACTGCTTAAGCATTCTCATTCTTTTTAAAAATAAATAGAAAAGAAAAAAAAAGAAATTTACACACCAAAGATCAGATTGTGCTATTGTTTAAGTGTCGGGCGACACAATGACACTCATCACCCCTATTTATCATCTTCATCTCTTTCTGCTGTGGTACTTCCTCCCTCCTCTCTCTCTCTCTCTTCCATCTCCTCTCTTCTCTCTTCTCTCTAGTTCCCTTTCCCTTTACTTATATCTATTGCTCTCAACTTCTGTTTTTCGTTTCCACTTTAATATACCGAATAGTTAAGATTTTGTGTCACTTAGTCATATATATATGGTTCTGATTGACAACACTGGTTGCATTAAATTTGATGTGGAAATGGTATGGCGTGCAAGATTGGTGGTATAGAGAGGTTATCACTGAGTTATTTTGGAGTGTAGAACGGTGCTGGAATCTCTCATGCTTTGGACAATATATCTCTGAAATTAAATAATATATAATTAAATAATAATAATTAATATATAATAATAATAATAATAATAATAAAATAATTAACAATAATATAACAATTATATATTAGTATATAACGAAATGAAGAGCATATAATTAAAAATTAATTAAGTGAATAACAGTTTAGAAAATGAAGTAAAAGTTCATTAGACTTACAAAAAAATTTAAATGATATTAATTAAAAATATTCAAAGTTGTATACCATACTATCAGTATTTTTAAATGCTAATACCATACAATAATATATTTTCTGGCACTAATCATAATTAAATTAAAATTTAAGGGAGGATAATCCAATATTGATGATTTTGGGGCCCCATTTTAGCTACCCACCTTAAAATATGGACATGTATACAATATTCGGAATTATTACAGACGATTTTTTTATCCTATAACACACCATAAACTTGTAGTCATTTTTTTTGCCTCTACAAACTTTTGTTTTATCCTTATATAGGTGTTTTTCTGTGTCTGTAAAGTTATTTATTTTCGAAATTTCAATTTTTTTAAAAACCCACGTTATCGAACAAAATGGTATGAATTTTCTTCAGATAATATTTTTTTTAGGTGAAATGACTTTCAAACTTGAAATATGCATAGATGGGTCTCCATATAGCGTACAATATTCCACATATTTGCTTTTTTACGAATTTTTTGAGTTTTGATGCTTCAGCGTATAATATTATGTCCTAATTATCCAAACCGTAACTCTGTATTTTTTGGTATTTTTGAAATTTTGAAATAATTAATTAATTTACTTTGTATATAGCGAGGGTGGTTTTGATTTGTACTCTTGGATACAATTTTCAAAAATAAAAAAAATTTTTAGGGAAATTTATTTAAAAAATTTTTCATTTGGTATAAATCAAAAAATTATCTAAGTAAAAAAGGTCTATCACGCCCAACTATACAAGCCCTGTAAATCTGATGATATGATACGGTAATAAGTAAGAAAAAAAAAATATTCTCAGATATTTCCTTTTGGAACGATTTAAATTTTTTCCTAGTGAATAATATTGATATTTTTTTTCTATCTCTATACCGATCAACATCAAAATTTTCATGGCTTTGTAATAGTTTGGATAGAGTACAGCATTTATTATTACTTAGATTTATTTATTTTATTTTATGTTATTATAATCAAAAGAGTTAAATACTTTTAAAAAATTTTATCATGCAAAATTTATTTTTTTTTTTAAATTTGTTTCCTATAGAACAAAATTCCAAACTATATGCACTATACTAAAGAAATTATCTTATGATTATAATATAATTATGCCTCTTATACCCCCTTACTACATATGCCCTTGAAAATTTATACATCTCTTTCGCGTATATATATATATCTCATGAACAGTCAATGAAGAAAAAATTTTAATTAGCTAATTTTGTTCATATAAATATAAATTCCTCTCAAAAAATAAAAAGTGGATATTGAAATTGGACAACGCTGAGCAGAAAACTAAAAAAAATTTCGAAAAAAGCAATAAATGTGGACTTATTGTTTATAGGTAATGGACCATTATCTTGAGTCATATTTAAAGTCTTTTGATTCGATTCGGGAAAATTCTGAAATTTGATACGAAGAATGTACATAAAAACATAGCTCTTATTGAATAGAGATTCATTTGTGAAGAAATTATTGAAGAATGACTACAGACACGCTAGTGATAAGAAAGACGTCTATTATTTTTTAGAGGGCAAAAAAAAATAGTCCTCAGTATTGGTGTTTATTAGGAGTTTTACTTAACTAACATTCGCTCGCGGACTTAATTTCCGAATTTTACTGTTCCATTTTATAGGGGGGGGGCCGTTGAAATTGGAGCCGTATGCACGAGCTCTAGGTGATTAGGATTCCTCCTTTATAAAGTCTAATCTCAGAACTCTCAGCGTCTCGAATTAATTTTATAAGCCTTTGCTTTTGATTGATGTTTATATTATTTAATCATCCTTTTTCTTGAATTTTATGCAATATTCACCCTTTAATCTTTTATCTTTTCAATTATTTAAACAACAGAGTATTAATCCAACTGTAGACGTGAGCAGTTTGCCTTGTAGCGAGATACTTCCTTACTTGCATAATTAATCATCAACTTTTAGGTAATCTCATCATCTTCTCTTAACATAGCACGTTCTTCAATTAGTTCTAAGATATTAGCTGGCGAAAGTGTTTAAATAACTGATTTTGCATTGTTTTTTTATTAAATCTCAATATATACTTCAAACTATTAACTTGTTTACACTCTACTACATATAGATATATAGATCAAAATTACTCAGCTCAACATAGTATTTAGATACTACTAAATATTTGTTAGCATATTAGATATAACAGTTAGTAAGAATATATGTTCATTGCAGCGTTCACTCAAGATGATGTTATTTAACCTGCGTGTAAGCTTTTGCAGATTCGCGTTATAACGAAAACAGATTGACGATAAATGCAAACCTTTATAATAACAAAAATATTAGAGGAGAAATTCAGGTATAAATAAATGGAAAACTGTACTGAATGAATACTCATCCTACATAATAAATTTAGCCTATTATAATAATATACCCTACAGTTTAAGATTTGGAGTCTGTACTACAATAATTCATATATAGTATACTCTGCATTATACGATCAACTGTATAGTATTACTCATAAGCTACTGTATATTTAGTATAATAGTATTATAATAATACTAATAAATTTAAAGTCAGGTCGCTTCATAAATATAATTCGGTTCACTTAAAAGTAATATAAACCTAACCTGACGTTAGCTATCAATGATCGGTAAGGTCGTTTCCCAACTATGGGTGTAGGTAATTTTATATCAAGTTCTTGATATAGGTGCTGAGTAGGAATGGCTTAAGGTAGAATTGGATGTGCATATGATATTTTATTGTTAGTAGGTGATGATAAATGTATATTGATTTCACTCCCGTTATTATTCTGTATCTTAAGGATACTAGTTATAAAGATTTGTGTTATAATGATTATCCCGTAAGGTTGCCAATATGTACACGTTGATAGAATCATCTTGATGTACATTTTATTGGGAGACGATGTGGTCTCGTAATTGGTATGAGAATTAGTTTATAAAGTATGGCTATGCTAAGGTCTCATTTAATTACCTAAAGGTAATATGCCGTAGGGTAGGTTAGGAATAAATGTAAGTTAAGGAGACTATACGTATAAGGTGAAAACAGGAAATAGATACTGAGGATAGGTAAGATAATGGAAATCGAAATAGGTGAGGGATAATATCATAATTTCTTTCTCGATTTCGATAGTGCCCGTGATGTGGCAGCAAGTGTGAACTTATTGGATAAACCGATTTTGTAGAGATACGAATGATTTGAACAAGAAGAAGAGAAGGTATTTGAGATTGTTTGGAAAAGTATGGAACGCATATTGAGGAGACGACGTATTTTAAGAGATAGATTTGAGTTTGAGGAGAAGAGAGGATGCTCAAACATAGAAAGTCCCATTATTATTCGCACACTTGTACACAGACGATTTGCTGTACAAATGTGAAGGAAGTCTTTAAGGATTTGTACAAATGTTTCCTCAAAGCTTTCTGGATTCATTTTGAATATTATATTATATATATATGCTCGCGTTCAGTGATTGATACTAAAGCAAATATCATGGCATTATTGAGTCACTACTCTAGTAAACTAATCATATGAATAAAAATAACTTCATCGGGCTCATGATCGCTTTATGCTGTCTTCTTCGCATTAGGATTCTAAACACAAGACGAATTTGTGTTTTAAATTAAGTCTACAGTATTATCGAACTGAAATGTGTGTTGAAAAAGTCCTTTTAATACAGATAATGGAGTTGTATTAAACAACTTTGTAAGCAAATGAAATATTAATTCCTGACTTAGTTCTCTGCAATAAACTTGTTACTTCAAACTTTTAAGGTGGTAAGTATAGTATATTATATATATATATAATATATACTATATAATATATATAGTAAAGAGATACTGCTGAAGAATAATTTGTATTTAGTTTTTTATGTCTTCTGCTTTGGTAAATTATTTAGTCTTTGTCTTTCCACTTACAAAGCTAGCTAAACATGATATATAATGATTGTGATAAGGATGATATATTTGCTAGATACCCTTTTTTACATTTACTACCCCCTGTACCTCATAAATAAGATAGGTTATATATAATCATATATAAGTATAAATTGTAAGATGATACCTATAGTAGGAAATATTTTGGGTATATATTCATATATATTACGTGTATTGTAAAAGGTGTGGTGTGTTAGAGGTTATATTTAGTCGTATATCCCTCAGATTTGTAGACTAAATTGTATGCGACATATTATGTTAGAGTAAAGGTGAATATAATATGTTATTAGGATGTAGTGGGTGGTGATGGGTTATATATAGTATTTTGAGATTTGAGTTATATATTTGTTTATAATGTTAAACTGTAGTAGAGCGGTGCTATTGAAATACACCATTTGCCAGTCATCCTTTCGCTTTTCACTTTCAATTTAATGAAATGTGATTCGAACTCTCCAACAATCGATAGTGTTCTATGGAGCGTGGAGGCAGATGGAGATCGACATATTCCCCCCAATGATGGTGTCAGGCGAAATGAACGTTTGCGATAATACACTACAGTAGCTTCTTGGGAAGCGCACATATAAGAAGAAATTCTTATTTTGTTGGTTTAATTATATATTTGATATCAGAGAGGTTACAATTTCATTGCTACTTCAGAAATGAATATGTGGGTACAGTGATCTGGAGGAGGATGTTTCTGAGGCGGAAGGCTAGGTAGGTAAAAAATGCTGAAGTAAACTTGTAGAAGTATGTTATGTCACACCGCAAAGGATAATTGTTATAGTGAGTATTTAAACATTTAATTTGGATTAATAAATATGCGATTTAGGGGTCACGTGAATTTAGTGATATTGGTTCATGTAGGAAGTGTGACGTAGTAAAAATACTACGTATGTGCCATAGTATAGTGTTGAGGATAATAAACAAAAATGTGTTTTTGGCCTCTTAAGCTGAGAGCAGCCTAGGCATCCGTACATATATATACAATTGACAAAATGGGATTTTTATGATGAACTGCTTATGTAGTGGTAATAACTTTTTATATATTTTTCTTACTGTTTGTAATCATACAGTATATGAGTGCCTCCATAGACCTCAATAAGTAGCTTTATTCAGATGCTTTGACATGTTTTATTATATACTCGCATGTGTTACTTAGTTTTTTATACTTTGGAAAGAAGGGACCGGGGAATGATTTTGGGTTCTCTTAGTAAGGTAAGGTTTTTTCATTACATATTATATCACACAACTATATCAATAAGGAATAAATAATAACCAAAAAACATTAAAGTCCAATGCTATTTAATATGGGGTATAAACGTCCAATGTATAATTATATATTATATTATAATATATAGTATATTTATATATATTATATATAAGTATAATATATATATATAATTACTCTGACTCTATTTTAAAAGTACCCAACACTATTACGATATATTATATCGTAATATATTATTATTATATTAAAGACACACAAACAATGTAATCGATTTTTTTTTCGATCATATTTCAAGGCAAAAGTGCGAGAAGGTGGCCAATAGAGTTTTTTTTTTTTTT
>JABUQX010071982.1:0-33668 GCA_015478945.1 Trachelipus rathkii | reverse complement strand
TATCTCGTCAATGTGGGGTTCATCCCCTGGGTAAAGTCAACAACCATACCCCCTCACAAAACCCCGCCATTCACTCCTCTTATGAACCTTTCATCTGGCCTCTGCCAAACTCACATTCCTCTCTTCAATCATTCCTTTACTAACTCAATCCGCTTTTTCTTCGGTCTCACAGCCGGTCGATTCCCAGCACACTCACCACTATACATCCGCTTAACCAATCGACTCATCCATCCTTTCCACATGACCAAACTGTCTCAACGTACTTTCATTTATCCCTTTCTTCACACCACACAACTCTGCATCAAACATTACACTAGCCCCAACGCACTAAAAGAAAATAAAATCACGGCATAAGTATCCTTTTAAAAAATCAGCACTTCTTCCTCACCCACCTTCAGACATTCCTACTCTCTAAACACATGTCTATGCCCAAATTAACCCTAGTTCGCGCATAACCGCAAACAATACTCAATACCCCAGGCCACAACCACATTAAAATCCCAACAGAGCAAACCTGAACCCGTAAAAACTCTTGTAATCTCTGTCCTGTGATATTAAATTATATCCTTCCTGAGTTTTAATTGAGATAAAGTGGAAGACGAATTTAAGCTATGATAATAAGTTTAAAAGAGGAGAGACTTTATAGTACTTTTAAACGTTATAAAATGTGATTATATTTTAATAATGATGCAGAATTAATAAATCAAACAAAGTCGATTTTATTCATATAGCTAAAAATGATGTTATTTTTTTTTCTTGCATCACTTTATACAGTAGACTTAATTATATTATTATCATTATTATATTCATATATTATTATTTATTATATTATTTATTTTTATTATTATTATTATTATTATATATTGATTATTATTAATATCTGCAAAATAAAACGATGATGGGACACAACAGGAAGTACTGTATTGCGAAATAAGATTTTTATTTGCTACACCTAAAATACTTTATTAAATTATGGAAATTAATGATTTTTCCTGATGATATGACTGAACGTATAGTTTAAAATTGTTTTAAGCACTTTGTCAAATCACAATTTTTGTATTACAAAAGCATTCTCGGAGTCGACGTCGTGTTCGGGATTAATGCTCTTGGGAGTCATACAAATTTATTGTTGGTTTCAGATTATGAAAGCGATTATTTCTGATTTGACGTCATTAGTTTTTAATGACGTTATTACCTTTCTTAATCTGGTTCAAAAGCGTTATAACATATTATTTTAACCATAACATATTTTTAAATTATGAGTCTTGACTAATATGTTAAACTTTATTTACCTGACTAACAATTTAGAATGAGGTGAAATAAAATTATATTGTTTTTTTAATTTTAAACTTATTATTTTCTCATTCCACAACTTTTTTTTTTCTTTAAATGACTTTTTATTGAATGTATGTGTGTATTTTATTTTCAGTTAAAGTTGAAGCAGAAGGCGTTTACCACAGCAAATTTGGTTATGAACGCACACTCGAACACACGGTGAAAACCATTTCAAGGTCTTACTGTGAGAAAGTTTAAACTATAAAGTAATTTTCAAGTTCACCTTCGAACCCACACCGGTGAAAAGCCATTTAAGTGTCCTTACTGTGATAAAAGTTTTATCGGAAACCTATTTAGAACCCACATTCAAACCCACACGGGTGAAAAACCATCTAAGTGTTCTTACTGTGACTAAAAGTTTTAATCGTAAGCAGCATTTAGAAACCCACATTCGACCCACACGGAGTGCAAGCCATTTAAGTTGTTCTTACTGTTGAGAAAAGTTTGAATCAGAAACCTATTTTAGAAACCCCATTCGATACCCACACGGGTGAAAAACCATTTTAAGTGTTCTTACTGTGAGAAAGTTTTTAGTCATAAAAGTAGTTATTGAAAGACACATTCGAGACCAACGGTGTGAAAGTTCATTTAAGTTTCTTATCGTGAGAAAAATTTTAGTATATAAAGTGTTTTGAAGACCATCTCGAAACCCACACGGTGAAAAACCATTAAGAGTTGTTCTCACTGTGATAAAAGTTTTATCAGAAAAGTAGTTATAGAAAACACACAATTCAGAAACCCACACGCCGGTGAAAAACAATTAAGTAGTCTCGTACTTGATAAAAAGTTTTATCAAACTCATTTAGAAACCACATTCGAACCACACGGTGAAAAATCATTTTAAGTGTTCTTACTGTAGAAAAATTTTTAGTGATAAAGTAAGTTTTGAAAGACACCATTCGAACCCACACGCGTGAAAAACCATTTAAGTGTTCGTACTGTGATAATTTTAATGATAAAGGTATTTAAAAGTCACCTTCGAACCCAACGACGTGAAATGAACAATTCACTTCGAATCGTTGAAAAGTCTTTAATCAAAACGGAACATAAAACTAAAAGAGAACCCACCACGTCGTTGAAAAACCATTTTAAGTGTTCCTACTGTGAGAAAAGTTTTCATGCTAAATGTAATTTAGAAAACCACATTCGAATCCACACGGGTGAAAAACCATTTAAGTGCTCTTACTGTGATAAAGGTTTTAATCAGAGTAGTAGTTTAAGATATCACCTTCGAACTCACACAGGTAAAGCCTCAACTACACAGAAAAATAAAAAAATTTGAATCGTGTATTAATAGATTAGTGTTAAAAAATGAACATTGATGTTACGACAGTCCTGAAATTATTTTACAAATATTAATTATTTATAAATTACTGTATTAGAAATTAAGTATACTTTATATTAGTATCTGGTAGATAGTAGGTGGCAGTCGTAATACTTTATATTAGTAGTAGTGTCTAGATATTTAAATGAAGGCCTAGATGTGTTAAATGGATACGTTTATTGTAGTAAAAGATTTTGTTTTTCATGTTTATGAGGCAGGAAAATTATTTATTTTTTATTTAAGAAATTTTTATTTTTTGTAAATTTTATTATTTATTCTTCAGTTTTTTATATGGACATATTTGTATTTTATGACTAATTTTTTTTTGTTAATTAATTAATTTCTATATTATATTTTGACGCAATTATTATTGTAAATTATTATTATTTGTTTTATTATGCAAAGAGGAATTACAAGTGATGTATGTTTTTTGCTGCAATTAATTGAATTTATATTTTATTACATTTTATACCCGGACTTAAAACTGAAATTAATAAATGACTTGTACCGTATTCGGAGTTTCATTCTTCCTAATGATAAAGTTATTCACATTTATTTTACATTTCTCTTTTTTATCTTTGAATTGTCTTCTTAATTTGGCTTTAGACTTTTTGACTTTATTAAATTAACATTACATAAGTAATTTTAGGATACTTTACAAGTTAATTTAATTATATGACAAGTCCATCCATAAAATCATAGTTCATGAATCTAATTTTTAAGACATGACGGTAAATCAAGTTCCTTCTGGTGTAATGGCAATGTGACCACTGAATCTCACTCAATAAACCCACAAATAAGTTATCATTGCCATTTGCAACCATATACCTACATGAATTCCAACAATCGTAATTTGTAAATATTATCTACTAGTTAATATTCGAAGATGTTGAAACATGTCCCGAGTGTGCTGGAAGTTCATTGCGAGGCAAATGTTTCGTAACGCATTATTAAGAGAAACTTTTAAAGGTTTCATTGTTGCAATAAATTTTTCTCAGTATGTCCAGCTTGGGGCATCTCAGGATATAAATTAAACCATCAGTTTTGATAATTGAAGATATTATCTGCAATATATGATGTTTAAATTTTAGATCCTCCTCCAGGTGCAGTCGTACTAGATATTTATATTTACAGAGCCTCTAAAAATAGCTGCCCAATCTCGCATCAATTTTACACCATGATTGAGAAGTGAAATATTATTTGTTTAGTTTTGTCAACATTGACTAATAATTAATTCAGTTATTAGAGACCACTTGTGAAACAACTCAAGATCTGCATTTATCATCTCACAGTCGCTCACACAATCACTAATATATATATATATATATATATATATATATATATATATAATATATATATATTATATATATATATATATATATATATATATATATATATATATATATATATATATAATATATATAAATATTAAATATCTATATATATATATACGTATATATATATATTATATATATTATATTATAAGTTAATATATATTATATATATATATAATATATATATAATAATATATATATATTATATATATATATAATTATATATATATATATATATATATATATATCGTCTAAGGTGGAAATAGAAGCAAATGTTTGAGCAAAGAGTTCAGCTCTAGTTGAAGATTAAACGGCAGTTATGCTGACGTAAAATAATAAAGGGCAAGAGGAAGAAGCAAAGCTAAGAATTAACATTTTTTGAAAAATTTCAGAAAGGACATAAGGGAAAGGAATCGGTAAGATTGTTGCATTTTCTACTGATAAAAGAGTTTTTTTTTAGTGTTATGGAGAATGTTTTTTCACGATTTTGGGATGAAATTTAAGTTACAATAGTTTTTGGAATTTGAAAATGGCAGTAATTCCTAAAGGCAGCATCCCTGTGGCTAGTAGCACGAGAACAAGCATAGTTAAGTTATCTAGGTTTAGTTGAAGGTAAAGATCATGAGGTGCACCCCTCCATGCCAGAGATGAGGTTTAGAGGAGGAGAGGTGATGTTCAAGAAAATGGAAAATTAGATTTTAAACCGAGAAGGTTGCAGAAATTTATGAAGAAAGAGACCGTACATCAAAACAGGCCGGCAATTCCGTGACGGCACCAACTCCATCACCGGAGGACGTCAATGGCCTTTAATATTGATGAGGAGCCACCCCTATAGGCTTCTCCGACTAATTGCGTGGATGCCATTTTATACCAATTTTATTTTCTTTTTAAGAGTAAAGTGTTGTCTGTTTAATTGTTATTTTATGGGTGTGATAAGGAGAGCTTAATCCATGTTAGATAAGAATCGTGGATATGAGCGCAAAGGAGAGCCATTGGGCACTGGAGTCCATTAGCTACTCTTAGGATCATATCATGCTCTAATGGTGGGTATTTCATGCCCTTCAGGAGCGAAGCTATTTCGTTCTCATATATATACTATATATATATATATAGTATATATACTATTATTATATATATATATATATATATAATATATATATATATATCATATATATCATATATATTAATATATATATATATATATATATAGTCGGTGCGGTGCGTGGTGCGCAATTTTGGTGCGGTTGCGTATGCGCATTTGCAAAGGACGGTGCGCGGTTGTCGCAAACATTCCGGTGCTCGGCAACAACAATATTATATATAGAATATATTATAAATAGTAGTAAATAATATATGATATATAATATGTTTATATTTATAATATATATATATATATATATATATATATAAACATTTAATTGTTTTATCAAGCAGGAAAGTTTTGTCTTTTGAGATATTTTAAAAAGTAATTTTGAGATTGATAGATTGCATATACTAATAATGACGATGAAAATTAAGGATGAACTCTTAGAGAAAAAGTTTAGAAGATTCAGAAACAATGGTCAAAGCTTTGAACAAAAATCATGGTTGGAAGAAATTCCGGTAAGGAATTAATTATTTATTATTATATATATTGGTAAGAAATAAATTTCAAACATATTAAGTTAATTACAAATTACTAGAGGTAACGGTTAGAGAAAGAAAAAAAAGGACAAACAGAATATTCCTCATCCAAACTTCGTCAGTAAAAAAAATCATATCACAATATTCAGAAAGAGTTGTCCTTAAGTCCAAGCAACTCTAAAGAAGGAGGCTTACAGCTCTGGAGGTTCAAAGTGTAAGAATTGCAGACTTCTCTCAGAGTCGCTTCTTCAAATTCTATTTACCTTTTTAAGGTAAAAGAAAACAATTCCCATCAAGATCCTTTCCTTAAGACTTAAACCATTGTCAAAGACTTGTGTTGTTGCAATATTTCACTTCCAAATCGAAGCACCTTCTCCTTCTAGATTGTCTTCGGACTAGACACCCTTTCTGAGAAGTGGGATATGATTTTTTTTTGCTGACAAAGTTTGGACGAAGGATTTCTGCTTTTGTCTTTTTAAGGAACATTTTAGAATGAAATTTGCGAAGTTACTTAATATGTATAATTTAGATATTTGGACTATGTCCATTTTGATAGTTTGAATATTTTATTTATATTATTTTACTTATTATATTATTATTATTATTATTATATTATTTTAGCTTGACATTAGTAATATTACTCCTAAATTATATAGTAAAGTTATTATTATTTTCAAAATTTATTTAATCGGATTTTTCTGCTTTATTACCCACTGATCATGTCAAGATGAAATTGAAATTAAAGATGCAGCCATTGACTTTTGAGGGATATTTGAGACTGATCAAAAATATTGAACAAATTTCTTGGTTAGAAGAAAGTCTTGTAAGAATAAGAATTAAAGTTTTATTGTGTTTTCTAATGAATTTGACCATTCTCTTTTTGAAATTATTTTAATAAATGTATTATTCATCACTAGTTATAAAAATTTTGTGTGACTTAGTTTCCAAGTTACAAGGTTCACAATATTGGAGTAAATCATCAGTTTTTTTTTAAATTCTATTAAATTAATTCTATTATCAAGATAAAGACCCCTTTGAATCAGCAATGAGAGGTAATTCAAGATTTTGAAAAATCAATTTTTTTTTGCTGGGGGAAAAATATGTTACTTTTTTAATCTTAATTTTTCGCCCCCGAAAGCATATTTCCTCATAGTTCAAACCTCTTATTTGCTTCAAGACACCTTTCCTGTAGTTTACATATATTCTATTAATCGGTGTCCTCATTCTTTAATAACATCCACAATTTCTGATTTATTTTATATTCATCAAAATTTCTGATTTTTCTTCTCATTCTGTTTGACATTAATCCTCTCTTATCCTTTCATGATCATTGTTTGCTCTCTGCTTACCATATGAAAGACAGAAAAAAAAACAGCTTTGCAGATTTCTTTTACTAATAATAAAAATGTTATAGGAAATTAAATTTAGTTATTATCATTTATCATCTGATTGATTTATACAATAAATTAAATTTTTTCATCTTGCCGTACATGCTTTTTTACAACATTATATACTTATTACATTATTATATATTATTATATATTATTTTATTTATATTATTATATTATTACAATTGGAACATCAAACTAAAACGGGGTAGTATTTATTCATTAATAGCATGTAGATGTATTAATTTCAGTTTATTTTTATTTTCTAAATTTCATTATAATACTTGTAAGCTCAAGTCAAAATCATTCAAAATATAATATGTCATGTTTTTAGTGACAGCGTTTTCCTTTTAATATTGGCTTAGACTCACATTAGTGGATGTAGACCAGAGAGAAAGGTGATAACCCAATTAAAGCCCTTAAAAAACGACCTCAGTCGTCAGAAGAAAAACAAAAGAATTAAAACAAAATTTGCAAAATCATTGATTACAATAAATGGATACTTCATTAGCAGGTCACGACGTAAGAAGTTTAAAGGTGCATCATCCTGCAATTTTTTGAATGTAAACTTCAAATCGAGTTTAGAAAGTGATGGTGATTACGTTGGGTAGGTGAGCCGAATCGAGACCAACCCTCTCCCTCCACTGCCCATACCTCCCTCTATCTCCACTACAAACCCGTCAGGATTGCTGCTGGACCCTGTTATGTAATTATTATTATGATTATTGATTATATATTATTATTATTCATCATCTTGTCTATCTCCATAGTATAGTTAGAGGACAACTGAGCAGTCTAAAGAAGCCCCCCGCCCCCCCCTTTTCTCTCTCCTTTATATCCCCAGTGAGAATTCCGTCTCAATCAGAACAAAATTTTCCGGCTCACAGACCGCGACGGGACCTCCACTGTGAGGTATCTCGTCAATTGTGGGGTTCATCCCCTGGGGCAAGCGCCCAACCATACCCCCTCACAAAACCCCGCCATTCACTCCTCTTATGAACCTTTCTTCTCGCCTCTGCCAAACTCACATTCCTCTCTTCAGGCATTCCTTTACTAACTCAACCCACTTTCTCTTCAGTCTACCAGCCGGTCGATTCCCAGCACACTCACCACTATACAATCCGCTTAACAACCGAACTATCATCCATTCCTTTCCACATGACCAAACTGTCTCAACGTACTTTCATTTATTCCTTTCTTCACACCACACAACTCTGCATCAAACATTACAACTACCCCCAGCACCAAAAGAAAATAAAAATCACACAGGCATAATGATACTCTTAACAAATTCAGCACTCTTCCCTCACCCACCCTCAGACATTCCTATCTCTAAAGCATTCATTCGACAAATAACTTATCGCATACCCAAACCAATACCCTACCTCAGCAATGACCACCTGAAAATGGGTTCCACTACAGAGCAAACCATTGAACCGTAAAACCTTGTAAATTACATGTCCTGTGATATTAAATTATATCCTTCCTTGAGTTTTAATTTAGATAAAGTGGAAGACGAATTCAAACTATTAAAAATAAGTCTTAAAAGAGGAGAACTTTAGGTGATTAATCATTACTTTAATGAAGTTAATATTTATAATATAAATGATGCAAATTACACTAATACATAAGTAATTATATATCATATAATATGCAAAAGAATGTATATTCTTTTTTTGCATCAGCTTTTTAGATTTTATTATATATTTTTATTTTAATTATTCATTATATTATTATTAATTATATTATTATCTATATCATTATTTTATCATATTATTAATATTATTATTATTATTTTATTATTATTAATTATTATTTATAAATTATTATTATTATATTATTATATATATTATTAATATATTATTACATTATTAATTGCAAATACCGATATGGAAACACCACAGGAAGTTACCTACTTCTAGAGAAAAAATACTATAGCCAAATTAGATTCGTTCTTTCACTTATTAAGAATTAATGAGAAATAATGAATATATTTTTCCAAATTTGATCTGGACTGACGTCATAAGATGAAGTGAGCTGTCTATCACAATATTTGTATTACAAAAGCAATTCTCCGGAGTCAAGACGTTCGTGTTAGCAAGGCATTGCCTGCTCTCGGGAGTCATACAAATTTATTGTTGTTTCAGAATTCAATGAAGACGATTAACGTCATTGTTTTCATTTTTAATGACGTTATTACCTTTCTTAATCTGGTTCTATTATTTAAACAATAACTTTTTAAATGACGTATGCTACTATATTATAAATTTAATTTACCTGCAGACGTGCCCTTTCAGTAAAAAAATAAAATTATATTTACTTTTAAATTTTAAATTTTTATTTATTTTGTTTTGGAAGAATTTTGTTTGTTATTTCTTAAATGACTTATTTAAGTTAATGTATTGATGTATTTTTGTTTCAGTTAAAGTTGAAGCAGGAGGTGAAAACCCATTTAAGTGTTCTTATGAAGCATACTCGAACCCACACGGGGGAAAAACCATTTAGGTGTTCTTACTGTGAGAAAAGTTTTAATCGCAAAGATCATTTAGAAACCCACATTCGAACCCACACCGGGTGGAAAAACCATTTAAGTGTTCTTGTACTGTGAAGAAATAAGTTAATCAAGAACCTCATTTAGAAACTCACATCCGAACCCACACGGGTGAAAAACCATTTAAGTGTTCTTACTGTGAGAAAAGTTTTAATCAAAAACATCATTTAGAAACCCACATTCGAACCCACACGGGTGAAAAACTATTTAGGTGTTTTTACTGTAATACAAGTTTTAAAAATAAAAGTCAATTAGAAAGAGACATTCGAATTCACATGGGTGAAAACCCAATTTATGTTTCTTACTGTGATCAAATTTAGTGATAAAAGTAGTTTTGAAAAGACACATTCAACCCACACGGTGAAAGTCATTTAAGTGTCGTACTGTGAGAAAGCTTTTAACGATAAATAATTTAAAGTCACCTCTATCCCACACGGGTGAAAAGCCATTTAAGTGTTCTTACTGTGAGAAAAGTTTTAATGAGAAAAGTTTTAATCAGAAACCTATTTTAGAAACCCACATTCGAACCCACACGGGTGAAAAGCCATTTAAGTGTTCTTACTGTGAGAGAAAGTTTAATCAGGAACTATTTTAGAAACCCAACTTCGAACCCACACCGGGTGAGAGAAAACCATTTAAATGTTCTACGTGATAAAAGTTTTATGATAATTAGTCAGTTTTGAAACAATTCGAACCCACACGGTTGACGTCATTAAGTTTTCGTACTGTGAAGAAAAAGTCTTTAAACGATAAAACTTAATTTAAATTCACCTTTATCCCACACGGGTGAAAACCATCTTAAGTGTTCTTACTGTGAGAAAAGTTTTAATCAGAAACCTATTAAGAAACCCCAATTCGAACACACGCAGGAAAAGCCATCGCAGAAATTGCCCATAGTTAGAGTGTTCTTACTGTGAGAAAAGTTTTAGTCATAAATGTAGTTTAAGAAATCACCTTCGAACCCACACAGGTGAAAAGCCATTTAAGTGTTCCTACTGTGAAAAAAGTTTTAGTCGGAAAGATTACTTAGAATCCCACATTCGAACCCACATGGGTGAAAAACCATTTAAGTGTTCTTTCTGTGATAAAAGTTTTAATCGGAAAGGTAATTGTTAAAAATGAACCTTGATTGTTACGACAATCCTGAATTTATTTTAAAAATATTAATTATTATAAATTTACTGTATTTAGAATTAAGTAATTTAGCTACTTTATATTAGTAGTCTGGTAGATAGTATATATGTAGCAATAGTAGGCCTAGGAGACTGAAGCTTTAGTCTAGATATTTTAATGAAGGCCTAGATGTATTAAATGGATTCGTTTATTGTATGAAGAGGTTTTGTTATTCTTATGTATAAGAAGCAGCACGAAAAAAAGAAACTTTTATTCAATTTTTATTTATTTTTAGGTTATTTTGTATTTTTTTTTCTTCATTTCTATATTTCACGTGTTTTTAATTCTACAAATATTTATTTCCTTAATTTCTATATTATATTTCGACGTATTTTAATGTATTCTTTGATGTATTGTTTTTTATAATGCTAATAGAAATTACTTAATGTTTTGTATCCTGATTCTCTTTTCATTGACATTTAGTTATCTATTAAAAGGTTTAAAACGTGCTTAAAATACAATTAATAAAAACGGAATTTCAAACAAAACGATTCATAAATGACTTGTACCGTATTCGGAGTTTCATTCTTCCTAATGATAAAGTTATTCACATTTATTTTACATTTCTCTTTTTTATCATTGAACTTTCTTCTTAATTTGGCTTTAGACTTTTAGACTTTATTAAATTGACATTACATAAATAATTTTAGGATGCTTTACAAGTTAATATCATAATTATGTTACAAGTTCATCCACAAACATAGTTCATGAATCTTTTTAAGACATGACCAAGATGGTGATTTCCTTATTAAACCAGGAGCACCAGACCATTCCTTTGACATTTGTTACAAAAAAATCTTTGTTGATATCTATTCTAGTATCGGGAAATCAAGTTCCTCCTGGTTTCATGGCAATGTGACCACTGAATCTCACTCAATAAATCCACCAACAAGTTATCACTATCATTTGCAACCACATAAATGAATTCCAACAATCGTAATCAATAAAGATTATCTATAGTTAATATTCAAAGGCAATGAAACATGTCCCGTGTGCTGGAAGTTCATAGCGAGGCAAATGTTTTCGTTAAGCATATAGAGGAAACTTTTAAAGGTCTCATGTCTGCCAGTATTCGAATCCACCCTCATATCACGCACATGCAAAATCATTCGAGGAACACGATCGAAAATAGATTTTTCTCAATGGTCGGCTTTCAGGAATCTCTCAGGATATAAACTAAACTATCCGCTTTGTTAATTGAAAAGGTTATCTTCAATATATAATGATTAAAATTTAGATCCTCCTCAGGTGCAGTCCTAGATATTTATATTTAGAGACTCCAGATAAGAACCAATTTCACTTCAACCTGACACCGTGATTGAGAAGTGATGAGTAGTAAGGCTCCCATTGACGAACCCTGCTGGAGGTCAGTTCCCAAAATTCTTATCATGGATACTGTTTGCATCAACCTCCACATATTTCCTTCGATCACATAAATAGCTTCTCAAGAGAGTCAACGCGCACCCACCGATGCCATATTTTTCTAATTTTGATAAAAGAATTCGATGAGAAACCAAATCAAATGCCTTTAAGAAATCGATGAAAACAGCGACTGTGAAGAACATCCGAAGGAACGTGGTTTAAATCTTAAATTAAATCATAGCTGCGTCCTGTATTCCTTTTCCCCATCATAAAATCAAATTGGCACAAGTTAAAAAGTAAATTGTCACGAATTCAACAAAACTTAACTTAACCTAACCTAACCTAACTTAACCTAACCTAACTTATCCTAACGCCTGCGGCTGGCTGTTCAGGAAATTTTTTTGATGTGTCGACCACCCTTTTTATTGTCGACTACTTGGGAAAGAAAATGGTTCTTCCATGAAGTATTTTGAATTGTTTTGCATTACGGAACTTATGAACTAAATATTTGTTTTGCAAATTTAATTGCAATTCAATAATTTCTCTAACTTTATAATTTAGCAAACGGCAATAGTCCCATTTTGCATTTATCAAAGTTTATGCTGTCTTCTACTTTCCAAAATTCATCACGTGTTGTAAGGAAGTGAGATTATGGATTTTCTTCTCTTAGTTTTTTTGGAGGAATATTTTCGCCTTGAATCATTAATTCATGTATTCACTTACAATACTATTCGCATTATTGCATTTGGTGAGTGGTGGACATACCTTCGGCAAATCCAACGTTAAACTCGCGAAGCTTTGCGTCCCTGTACGTTCTTTAGATATTATTGTTAAAGGACCAAGATCTTTTAACAAATAAACTTAACAGGAAAATGATCAGTCTTATTTACAATCAATATATGTGTGTTGTAAGAAAATTTACTTTTTATTTTACAAAATCAAATTTTTCACGTGATGACTAAAACACGAAAGAACTTATATTCTTCTCGCAATCTTCGTAGAAATATTATAGATACGGATTTTTTTTCGACATCAGTCTTATTTATTTCCATTTCACATCTGCACTATGACCTGGTGGACTTTCTTTCAGTTGCTGGTAATACATCTGGAAAATGGTTCCTCGCAGTCAATTTTTAAAGAATTTTCCTATTCATGGAGTTCCTACATTATATAGTCAATATTAAACGATGTATATTATCCTTTAGCATTGACACCAATTAAAAATATGCCTTTTAACATCCAGGATATTAATGCAAAAATATATTTGAATAATATTCATGTCTTAATAATGATTTTAATTTATGTCAACATTTCCTTCTGATAACTAATGAAATTATCTTGTATTTTACTTTATTTATGATATTTAAAATTAATTACTTATATCAAGATTTTTTTTTGCTTCATTATATTTTAATTATTTATATATACTATATTAATATAACTTATATATATAATATATTAAATATATATATATATAATATATATATAATATACTATATTATAATTATATATAATATAATTATATATATATATATATTATGAGAGAGGAGAGAAGAGGAGAGAGAATTGACCGAGTCAGGCATCATCTTCCCTCATCGCCCCGCACTTGCACTGCACCACCCGTCATTGTTTCGCACTCATAACCGAACTCTACCACCTCTTTTACAATGGCATTCGCATCGTATATATTTATATATATATATATAATTTATATATAATAAATATTATAATATATATATATATATTATATATATTATTATATATATATATATATTTAATATCAGCCTCTAGAAGAGCCACAATCCATATCCTCAAAAACTACACAGCTACCTGGAAAGGAATACATTGTTGGAATGTTCCAATTTTAGGGCGAAAATGTAAAAAAAAAAAAATATATCTCAAAACTACAATAGCTACAGGGAAAAATACATTTTTGGAATTCTGGTAAAAATTTTTAGTTTGAAAATCGGACTTCGTCTTCGGCCTTCCGAGGACATTACGGGGGTAGACTATTCCCCTTTCCCCCACCCCCCTGCTGGGAGGTCTCCGGAACCTCGCCTTTTTGTATTTGGGTGTCGCGGGGGGCTCCGCCCCTCCCCCTACGGGTAGAAAAAACGTCTCCTGTGTTTCAACGTGCCGACTCAGCCCCCCCTACATTGCCGTGTAATACCCCTTTTAAAATTTAATATATAATATTATTATATATATATATATATATATAATATAATATATATATATATATATATATCATAGTTTTATCTCCACAACTAACCTTTCATTTTAATATTTGAAATTATAACTACTATTAAACCTTTCACACACCCATTACTAGAAAGGATGAAGGGGGAAATGTCCGACATGCTTTCAATATTAGCATTCATGCAAACCTGTTGAAAAAAAAGTGTGGAGAAGTAAACTCAGTCCATTATCAGTAAGTAACATTTGAACCTTCTAGGAAGAAAAAGAGGATTTGGGAATTTAAAATTTTGTGACCACTTTGAACTGGATTTGATCAGCAATGGGAACTACAGAAGCCCAAATAAATAAATGATCAATCATTAGGAAAAAATACTTGTTACCCTTAAAAGTTTTAGGAAATTGGAAGCAAATCCATCGCACATAAATCAAAAGGGTCGCTAGCAAGTATTTTTAACATAGGAGGGGTAACATTTGACGAAAAGGTCTTTTGCTTCTGACAAATTGGGCAACAACGAACCCCATCCGAACTACTTGATTAACCTTGAGGATGCCAAAACTTTCTTATATTACCAACTGTAACCAACTTTATTTCGTCCTCCAATATCGTGCACATGAAAACATGAAGGCTTATAACCATATGAATTAACAGCTCCATAGAGACCAAATATAACCCTTTTCCTAACTGAGTCCTATAATATAATATACCATCCTCACAAATAATTTGGTTCCTATACATTCGATAGGACTTGGACACCAATTTCCAATCAAAAGGATGATTTTTTCGTTCAAGTCCTTTCAAAATCCTTTTAAGGTTACGATCATTATGTTATCTTCAATGATTTCTGAATCGTCAAAATGATCAGTAATTACGGTTATATTTCTCATGGAAATGGTACCAATATTCAAAGAATCTTTCTTGGGTAAATTAAATCCTTCAGCCACTACCTGTATTTTTCTCCTGTCCAAATGCAATAATTGATGCCTGGCCATATCGGGTAAAAGGTGATTGTCTCGGAGTGCACACGTACCCATTATTAGGGTATGTTCTTTCATATAATTATGAGACAATAAAGTATTCTCCTGGATGAGTGGAAAATCCCGATTGAAAATTTAACTTTAATTTAACAAAGTGAGAAACAGGGATTCTTTCACGATTACCAAAGCCACTAATGGCTTTTACACCTACTTCAGCAGACGGCCACATTACCTTATCCTCATCCATTAAGGGAACAACCTCAGAACTAATTAGATTTATACCGGCCCCACTATCTACGAGACAATCAAAACGTGGAAATGCCTGCTCGTCTATGGTGACACAAACCATCAAAGGTTCGATATCAGCTTGGCACAAATTTATTGCCACTACCATAATAACACAATATTAGAATAAGTTATATCATCACTTTGTGCCATGATCATTGTTCATTGGCTTGCAAAGTTCATTTTCCGCAGGTCTTCACCAATTTCTCCCACAAGACGAACTCGAACCCGGAGACCGAATGTCTTAAAGATAATGTGGCATATACGTCTCTTCCTCCTCTGTATTATGCGAACCCGTTAAACATTGTATCCACCATTAACCTGCCGAAGAACAAAAATTTAACACAAATTCTCACTCACGGACTTAATATAGAACCAAAAAACCACATTATTTTTTACTACCCCATTCTTTAATTCTTGCGACGTATAACACTTATCATTTCTCCTCCTCATTATTAACCGGAATCATATAGACTATAACATCTCTATTAAAACACACCCAAAGCAACACACTTCTAGTGTTTTTAACCCTAGCGAGCCGAGCATCTCATTAGTGACTCGCATCAATTTCTTTGCTCTCCTGACTAGTTTCCTATACCATCCCTAGTTGGTCCTATTTATCATTTACAAATTCTTTTAACTCTTATCAATAATACAAGTTTTATGTCCGTCCCTGACCAACTTATCACAACAAAAAGGTGGGTTTAACAACACAAACCACTACATAACAAGAAAAATCCAATCGAAACAACTTCCTCTTTCAAAAAAATTACTGCTAGGAAATCCCGTAAGAGCGCATGCAACAGCCCATTATAAAAGAACCTTATCACTCAACATTTTCATCTCATATCTCCTCAAACGCTACAATAACCTGCAAATAAGAGCACCAAACAAAAAGAATTGAAAATATAAACAAGATCAAATCGATCCTAGTCACCTCAACCTTACACATACAATACTCGAATTATACCAACAAACACTCCCAACCCAGAATCCTCACGCTCATTAACACAATCCGACATCTATACATCTTCCCATACATACTCCACAATTGACTACAGAATCCCAGTGTCTATCCTATCTGGCTGAAATTCAACAACGATTCCAATCAAATCTGCCAAAATAAAACTCCCAAAAGCGATTTATAAAAAGACTCAATATATAAACTCATAACCAACAATAAACTAATATGTATACTAAAAATTTTCTTATAATTTATGGGAACTCTGTTCACGAACCTTCCCTCTCCAAACATTATTTTCGACAAAATCAGAATCTCCAATACAAAAGAGTAGTATAGATCTTCTATGTGAAAACACAATTCACCTCAGAAATCCCGATGGATCAATCCATTAGAAATAATCGTCCGAAAGATCATATATCTTAACACTAAAATTCCAACTACAACCATATAACAAACCTCAGCTATTGTTTTTCAAAATCTCTCGTGTCGCTGGACCTTATGGTGAATAACATACCCACTCATTTCTACAAAAGATCGCATTAAATTCAACAATTTTTTCCCTCCGCGAGCGAAGCACGCTACTTCACAATTACGTCCTCCCTTGACCTCCTCGCCAGCCTCCAACAATGTTGTCTTCCTTCTGAGCGTCGTGTCATAGGATTGTACCACTGGCCCCAGTCGTTTACTGCTTGAATCTTCTGGCGACTTCTCATTTCCTTAAATTCACCGTCGAAGCACAGCTTTACTGCCGTTAAGTTATAAAAGAGCATACCATACTATTTCCCTCTTAAGAAATCCTCCTGAATCTTCTTATTTCCTCATCAAATAATTCAATTAAAGTCTCCTCTAATGTGCTTAATAACATATTCCTTTCTTCTTACTATTCCTTCAAGTAAATCCACAAAGTAAATCACCGATAAAGCGACTTCGTTTTAAAGACACGTAACGTAATCCACCCAATACCCTGCAAAGATATTCTAACCCTAAATCCTCACTAAACTTACATAAACACGTCAAGAGTCTTGATTCATGTAACGAGCGACATAAGCGAACTACAATAAAGATCAAAATTTGAACAAGGAATAACACTTTATGATATAGCGCCTGCTCTTTCTCATCCATACATTCCTCTTAAATCACCGTACCATATGATAATTAAAAAACAATTAACTAATTCTCCTTAAAATTATTCAAAAAACTACAAAGCAAAGTTTTCCTTTCATACAGAAAACAACATACATCTCTTAAAAATCATTAACACAGCTATCTATAAATATGAATAGATGATTACATGTTAACATTAATATAGAATGTGTTACAAGACTAATTAATATTTGCCTTATAAGTAAATCTTCCAAATGAAGTCAATTGAGACGCAAACAGCATTCCAAGCTTCATTACACGAATAGCTAACCATTTTCATATCTAAATAATACTGGAATAATACCTTCTTTAATTATGGTTTAGATCTCTGATACCCTGCGCTATACGCCTTTAAAATTTAAATGTAACAAATTGCTCTTGATCCAGATATAGCCGACAAACAGCATCATTTTACAACTACGAATTTAATATTTGAAAACCTAAATAATTTTATTGGAACATTATCAACTTAATATGGCTACTTTTATTCAAAATCTAACCAGTAGATGAAGATTTTTTAATGTTAAAATATAGTATACTTAAAATGCATCAAATGAAATATTAGAATTCGTCCTTACAATTTCTACATCTTCATTGGGATTATTATTATTTTCCACATTATTATCTCTAATTGATGATAGAATTTTGTCTTCATCCAAAGAATTTTCTCTCCCCAATTAAATACCACTAATGAAAAATATTTCAGAATAAGTAGTAAACGAGCTTTACGATCACGTTCTCCCATACTTCTGTGGGCTCCAAGATTTCTGTCAACTACGTTAGAAATGACTTTGTCGAACTCTGATCCTTCCATTTGCAATTTATTTTCACAACACTTTCCGTCGGTATTCTTACATTACGCCACATTGGCAGAATCCCTGTAACTAAGATTGCAAAATGCTGAGGTCTTTCATTAATATCACTCTCTATCACTCACGATTCGTTCCTAATACCAGGACAACTTCTTTCGAATAATATCTTTGTTATCTTTTCCTTCTACTTCTTCCACGCCCTCTTTTACCTCCTCTTCTTGTGTGATGAGTAATCTGTTGACCGAATAGGAGACAGTGTCCGTTCGACTCCACATTGATCGTCTTCCTGTACTCTCGATGTCTCAGATTCTTGATTCACTTCAACGCTACTTTCTTCAGCAACTTCTTCAAAGTTCTTGGCGGCGTCATCAAAATCTGAATCGACATCAAAATCTAAATCGACTTCACTTACATTCTGGTCTTTCTTTTTCCAATTCGGAACACGGAAGATTTCTCTTTAACAACCTTTCCTTTACTTTCCTTCTGTAGTCGTATCAAAGCTTTCGCAATTTTCAAACAACAATTCGGATCTTCTATTTTCGAGGTCTCCCCCCGTAAATTTCTTTACTGCAATGTCCGTACCGCTCCGATTCGCTGTCCTCAATGTGCATGTGCTGGTTTTGACACAATCCTAGATTGCCTCGCAGCGTGTGGCAGTTCCCTGATACCTTACCTCCGCGCTCGTTCCCACCATGCCAAAGATGCCCAAGGCTCAATCTGCGGAACGGCACGACCAGTTTCCCGCAACTGCGGCCAAAGTCGCCTTGGAACAAATGTATGATATATTTTTATGTTGTTCAACAAGATAATAAACTAACATGACTAATTCGATAAAAGTATAGCTCATCGTCTCAGATCGCCAATCTCGGTTGTAGGCTCTATATAACCTCCATTTTTAGTCATAGGCTTAGGTCACCCTACAAATAGATGTACAACTAATGCACCTTGCTCTCATTCAGACAAGAAAAACTCTGATTCCGGCAATCCATAATTATCCATCGCCGATTACCCGAGCTCCCAATCTCAATTGAGCACAGTACTCGCCTATCTCAATCTACTCATTTTCAGCCCAGCAGTCATTTTACTTTCGCCACGCTGAAAGTGTTAAGAGCCAATCTCAGCTACATTCATATTTCTTCTGCTATGAATCCCTGCCCTTACCTTCAAACTCAACTTTACATAACTTACACAAACAATTTAAATAATCATCTTTTCGTAAGTTTTTCAAGGTTTATACAACAATTCCGAAAATAGAAATCCCTTTTCTTAAAATATCCAAAGACAAATTCTTGCATTAAATAATTCCAGTATTGTGTAATCATAACTGATCAATCATAGAATCATACCCCCAATTAAAATTTCGCTGCCTACCTTTTACAGAAGCTATCTCCCTGAATCAGCCTACCCAATTATGTCACAATATCGTACCGTCCCTGTACCATCTCCGAAGCCCTCCCAACAGAATGAGTGTCTTCCTAACTGAGTCGTATGTTCTAGGTTTTAGACACTTCCCAGTCTGTTATACTGGCTTTGATTCTCTGGCGGATTCTCTTCGCTAATCCCGCGTCGAGCAGACTCTCAAAGCCTTGTATAGAGCTTCCTTACTTCCTCTAAGTTTCCTCCTGAATCCTTCTTTGTCCTCATAAGAATAAGTGAAGTCTTCTTTAAGGTCTTTAGTATTCCTTTTTTTCTTCATTACTATCCTCAGTAAATCTCAAAGTTATATAATATAATAAATAGTACCAATGAAAGGTTTCGTTTAGTAATAAATAATGATATAGATATTCTAAAAACCCTTAACGTCACTAATACTTAAATAAATACACGTCAAGAGTGCTGATATGATGAATATAATATTAGCGCAAACAATAAGAAATTGAATACATAAAGAATGATAACCACTGCTATGTTTAATAAAGCTTCGACTCGTATACCATTGTCTCTCTTAAATATCGTTTACCTTGTAATATTTTATAAATATTTTTACCAAATTTTTAATTCTTAAAAATTAATAAAAGAAATAACTTACAATATTAGTGTCTTGAAAAAAAACTCATAAAATATTCTAAATAATTTTACAGTTTCTAAAAAGTAGCATATATTGAAATACAGTTACTAACCAATATTTCTGTATATAAGAATAGTAAATTTAATTACAAATTAAATTATAAAAATTAGGCTTCATTAAAAATTGACTAAAAAGTCTATTCAACTACTGCTAAATAATGTAGCTAACCTTTTCATCGTCAAATTCATCTGTCATATGTCTGCCCGGAGCATATACAAAATTCTTCAGCTTTAGATTGTCTTAACATTTAGTTTATATTAGGACCGGTAAACAACTGCAACAAGAACCGAACGCAAGAAATCATGGCTCCTCAGGATTCTTAAATACCTTCCTATTGCCACATAAATTTAATTGAGTTGAACAAGGTTTTACCTCTGTTCTCAACTATACCCCGCATGACGGATGCTCCGCAGCCATAAGCATGCAAGTTACTTCTTTCTCTATTCATTTCTCCCTCTATCTTGTAACCCTTAGTTCCTAACCTAATAGTATTATCCGCAAGTGAGATAGTTACACGTGCCTTTGATCCTAACACACGACTTGGCATATATACACTGAGAAAAAAAATAACAAACGCCTCAGAGTTGTCTACCTAACAGCCTTAGCCATTGATTGGAGAACTCGTCATTAGATAACTTAGTGAGTCCCCTCTTCTGAAATCAATCATATCAACCCTGAATCTCCATATAACGGATTACGTGTTTCAGAGATCTTTTCTTCATTTTTCCATACGTTTATATAATCCCAGATCCGTACAGACTTTCAACTTGCGGATTGAAATCTCTTCCTCAAATAACTGGAGCACAACATATGAATATATCCTCATAACGAAAGCAATCCAGAGATTGCTCGTGTGAGCTGAATAATCCTACCTAGTAAAGTCAATGATTAGAAATCCATTTGCGCCAGCTAATGCCAACTGGAATTAGGAGATGACAACCCGCGGTGGTGGTACTTTTCTCGAGTGTAAAAGTCTCACAATAAAAATTACGAAATTCCTTTCTGCACTACTCTTTATTTAGGCTGCAGTAAATAAATGGTTACGTCATTCTGAGACATAACTTTATCGCTACCATATCCGAATAATCTCTCAATACTTAAAAAACATCTAGCCTCCTGGCAAGAGGTACGCAAGGCGCTTCACCTTTCAGAACAATTTATGAGGAGGATATCCTCTGCCGCGAAAGTGAACCTACCACAACGCTTGGCACTTCATACCTAAGTTTCTGAAACGTAGTTGAGTTAGACCTCATGCTCACAATCCTTTCGTCTGAGCCGGTAAGCGGAATTTGATTACACGTCGCCGGGAAAGTGACGATGGAGGCTATGGTGCTTTTACCTTAGAAATGTGTAAAGCGCTCTCCGATCCTTCCACTCAGAGTGATGAACCTCCGCATATTCCCCTTCACGAATCACTCACCGAAAGAGAACTGATATCGTCGATCCCCCGATCATTAGCAAAGCGGTTTGGTCTACTCCTTCCTCTAAAAAGCCTAAACAAAGGATTTTTCTTTATTTACTACTACTTACGTGATATACAATCAATTCGAGCTAGAGCATCCGCTTAATTCCACTTGTCACGTTTAAAATTGATAGGCAACGATCTCTTCTATTCCTCAGCCCAATCTCTTAATATCCAACAACTCCATGTTCTATTGCCCTCTTGCCCCGACTTTCTAACTATCTCAATTTTCTTTCTCTTTATCTTGCCCGTTTTCTTGTACATTATTCATTTTTCTTAAAGGTTAGAAATTGTACTCCCCTGTCTGATATCAAATTGTACACAACGTTTCTGTAAATTTGTTGCAGCTCAGATAGACTCCCGAAGATATAACATGCCCGACCTCTTTCACACTCATCCGGCCTATTCTCCATTTTCCAAACACACCTGTCTGTACCTCCGCACATCAATTTGCAAAATTGGGTACTAGTACAGAATAATTTAACTGTACCCACTCCTAAGTCTCCAATACACATTCTTAAAAGCCTGTTCTTTTTAGCTATCCTTAAATTTGTGGGTTAGGAACATATATAATAACCTACTAACTAAATGTGTAAGTACATTCCATGATCTTATCAACATCTATAAATCTTTACATTTTTGTAATCATGGCACCGACATTTTAGCTATTTCGCCATATTGAATTATTATTAAGAATGTTAATAACTGAGAGAGTGCGGTTTAGCAAGTGATTAAATTGTAACGTATATACCGCGAAAAATAAATAAATTAGAAAAACAATTTATTTCAGTAAACAGTACTAAAAAACGTGAATAAAGTTGGTATAAAACTTGCAAGTGTGAATTACTAAAGTGAAACTTAATCAAATCTAGCCTATGTTGGCACAGAACACCGAAGGTCCCTGTTCGGGCGCCACTGAATTTATTTATGTGGCGGAGAGGAAACACAAAAGTTATGATAAGTTTTGTCAAGCATGCATATAATAATCAATGTATGAAAAATAAGTGAAGTATTCTTATTAATATAGCAGTAATTCGAAATTAGTGTGACGAATAAATATCAACAATAACTCTTTTATTAGCTGCAAATAACGGAAATCTAGATAGCCAGACGAAGTTAACAATGTAAAAATCCAACATTGATTTCCGATGTCAATAGAATAGGTTGATCTAATTCTATAATTAATTAATCTGAATTTCAGTCTAAATTCCTCCTTCTCCCAATACAATGTTATATGTTCAATTGAGACTTCGCCTCATCGTTTCGCCAACACCCTCGATGTGGATTGCGATTCGAAGGTTAATCTACAACCCGCTAAGCATGATATAGATGCTCTCCAATACAAGAAGAAGATTATACCATATATTTAATGAAAACCCAAATACTTTAAGTAACTCATAAGAACTGACCATAATGTTTATTAAACTTTTAATATATTTGATTTACCTATTACACATAAACCAATATAAATTAGAATACAGGACCTCCAAATATTGCCACTGATTCTATATTTACGAAAAGAATTTATATATCTCTCATTGAGAATCGTGGTCAGACAACTAGGTGATGCTATAGCTGGTTGTCAATTCCAAATCCAACCACTATACTATAAATATATAAAATCCACACTATGATTATAAACATAATTTCTGCCAAATAATAGATCAATATATATGTATTCAGAAATGAGTTCTGAACTAATTGTAGACATTAGACTTCAATAATTTAAAGAATTTACAGGTTCATTATAAAATAAATTAAAATTTGCACTTAAATTTAGATCTTTATAATAAGGCAACATTAACTCTCCTGAATAATAATAGAATTAAAATCGATTATGATGCATCAGCTGTATTTGTTAATTTGTTCAAATTCGAATTAATGGAAATTGATTTCAGAAATATTTATTCCCAAGTAATAAAACAGCTGAACATCCACAGACAGTAAAAAAATTCCAATTACTACAAAGGTATATTAATCGCAACACCAAATCAATTTCTCATCCCACTACACCTCGCGCCGTCAATAAGGTGTTTAGAGAGAGTGTCCAGAAGCGTGTGATAAAATAAAGTACATCAAGATCCTGTCCACCACCAGAATAGTAGAGAAAAAATGTTCCGCCAGTGAAATCTCCAAACAAGCCAACTAACGAATACAAACACCCATGACCACACTCCTGAAAACCTAATTAAATTTATATTACTTACTCAATTATAACACATCAACCTTGTATGGAAAGAATTGAGAATTATAATGTAACTATAAAAGACAACCCTAAAGTGAGAGTATGTATCACTTATAATGCTCTGATCCTGTAAAGAAATGAATGAGGTTTATGGAGTTCCTACACCGGCATGTGACAAGCTGTAATAATAGAGGCACAGGGCCACGTTTTTAGTGGAACTACTCTAATCGAGTTTTTACGCCACAGATATTAAATAATGATTTTACATCCAATTGTGATGTGTGTTATGCCCAACTATCTCGTGAAGATTTAATCCTGATGCACACGTACATCTGATCATAAATATGCCTCCCCACGAAATTTAGAATAGCAATACTATCTCTTGCTTGGAAAAATTCTTCGTTTCCCTTGGATTTTGATAGAACAAGTGAGATAGATCATTTAATTTTTAGAGAGGGCTTCTTTATAAATATACTTGCTAAAAACCAGTAACCTGTGGAAAGAAGCAAACACCACAGATTTAAAAATAAAATAAATGCTTATATCTCTAATATGTCCGCCAAAATAATCCCAATAGTATCATTGCCAATTCTCAGATACGTTATAATAAGAAAAGATAAGTAATATAACATTACACACGAGCAACTACAAACTGAGAAGTTTTCTATAAGCCACACAATTCTGCACCACCACACTCCAAAAACCACAGACGTAAGGGTACAAAGCCCCCCTAACAAGTGTGAACTGATATTCCCTCAGAGCATTACAGATGAAAAGAAGAATCGAGTAAAATATTGGGCTAAAATTAATGTGAGCTAACATCTAAAAATTTTCTAAGCTATAAATAGCACATAATCAGCGAGTAAATAATGAACAATAATCAGGAGGAGGTTACCCCCACATTATGCATACCATATATCATACATAAAGCAACACCCAGTTTGCGGAGTCCATTTTTGGATCCAGTTCAGTGTAGCTATATCTGAATAATGCCTCACTATGATATACACTCTACCTTAAATTATTAGAAATAATCTGTAATACACCACCTCATCTGAGTTAATATTTCTTTGATGGCTTTCAAAAAACGATACCCGACAAAAGTAAAATTAATCTATGCCCAAATAACGTGTTAAAACAAGGCAACTATATATCTTTTTGTTTATACTTATTTGATTACTTGATTAGTCCGTTGCAGCACCAGCGTGGTTTTGGCAGATTTGTCGAATAGTTCATAAAACTTCCTCAATAGAATAGATAATAAAAGTATAATCCAGATATAATCATTCTTCCAATACGTAATTGAAATTCAATGTCAGTATATTTAAATCAGATTAGAAAATTATATCTTTTCAAAAAAATTAATTTTCCCTTTTTTTTTCCCATAAATTAGGTGATTCCCGAAAAAAAAGAAAAAGAAAAACATTAAATAAATCAAAATGAGAGAAAGAGCATGATAAGTATTTACTACATGTTTTCTATTGAAACGAAAATTTGGAACACTCAATGAAAAATATGTGTAAAGTAATCTCACGTACATTACACAAACTAGACGAGCTCTATTTAATCGAAAAAAGTGCTATGAGTCAATCTTTGTTGTTAATGCAACCGAATCTCTTCACATGCTAGTATCAATATCCACCCACTTGATTTTCTCTCTTCTCTCATTAAGATTGTCTGAACGATTATCATGATCGACCTAATCTTAAATCAATGGATTTACTTTTATGAGTTCCGAATTTATACTGAAGTCGTTCTATATCGACAGGGAGCTGTGTCACAACATAAGTAAATATTAACTTGATTGGTATTTTTTTATACCAATAACCCTCCTTAAAAAATCAGACACAGAATATCCAAGTTAATCTTCCTTCCAATCAAAGCTCTCCCTCCTTCTAACTTTGCAGCCTTCTACCGATCAAGTCAATTGCTCTAAAATCATATACCCACAATATTAAAACATTGAATTCACGATTAACGGGGTGCCACAACACCATCCTCAAAAACTACCCAAAGAGCTTTAGTCGTTATCATCATATATATATTAATTAATACCAAAAAGGGTGTAAGAATCATTTAGTAATATTCCCTTCAGTAGAACATTGTAAAGAGATGAAAAAGAATCAAAATATTGCCAATTATGTGAGCTACATCTTAATAATGATTAAGAACTCTATTAAATAAAAGTGCAATATAATTCAGGCGTAAGGATAGAACATAATCAGTAAAAGTAATCAGTCGTAGAGAAGATCATTCATAAAAAGTAAACAGCCAGTATAAGAAGTAAAACATTTATCATCTAGTGAAGCTAACATGATTATCCTTCAAAAGAATATAATTCAGGCGAGGCGTGGCCTCGAAAAAATAAATCTTAAAGATATCAGCCTTAAACTGTGTTAATATTTTTTGGGATTGGTATTATCAAAAAACAACAGTATTCAAAAATAAATACATAGGAAAACATGACTTGAATCAAGCAACAAAATAACACACAATCCTAACATTCATAATAATAAAAACCTCCAACAAATCTAAAGATCTTTCCAAATAAAACAGCAAAGGATAAATGGATGTAGTAAATCTAATAAAACTGAATGTAAAAAGGGTTTTCAGTCCACAGCGACAGTTTGCAAATGTAAAGACGGTAACTATAGAAACAATATACTGTAGAAAAATTTCATTAGTTGTTAAAAACTGTTTTTTGTAAAATTGTTATTTTGTTTTTTTTATTTTTATTCGTTTTTTTTGTTTTTTTTTGTTTTTTTTAAACTTTCTTATAAAATTTATCATACTCATTAAATTGATTATTATTCATACCTTATTATTAAGAAAATAATCTAATCCTGATAATGAATAATATATATGTATTAAGTTAAAATATCATTAACCCTTTTTTGGCTGCGCCAAGTGAGTCAGCTGTGTTACCGTCGTACGGTTAAGAAATACGCATCAACATTTAAACCCTATTATATATATTAATACTTATATATATATATAATATATATAATATATGTTCTCTCTAATGCGGGTCTAGCTTATTTGTTATAATTATTTTGTTTTTGTATAGTTTAAATATAATATATATAAGATTACCCTTACCTAGTGATAAGGGAAGATAATAATAATATATATTATAAAGATATTATATATATTAATAATAATATAATATTTAATATAAATATAATATATGAAATATATATTATATATATATTATATATATATATATAATATATATAAAATGTGCAATTTTTATAATCATCCTATTTTCCCAGTCATCAATATAAATTACATGACTTAACACCTATACAACCAGCGATAAACTAACTCTTGCGTAAAAAACTCAAATTCACGCTTCCGGCATTACACACACACACTCTCTATTTTTTATAGTGACCCTTATTATTATATTATAAATAATTAATATATATAAAATAAATTAAAATATTTAATTGAATTTATGGTTATTTTATATGAAAATATCTAATTATTAAATATACAGATTAATTTTATTTATTAATTTATTATATTATCCTTAATTAAATTTATAATCCTATTCATAATTAATATATTAATAAATATAAAATAAAGAAGAGAGAGAGGGAAAATCCTTTCTGGTTAACAGGGCAAGAAACGATTTTAGTTAAGCCAATGAAGATTATTTTCATCTGGTGGTAAGCGGATGGAAGGGAACCCTTTTTCAGTTAAGTTATCTGGAGATTACTCCCACTATAGAAGTGAAAATGCCAATAGGAAAGCCAATATTATAGGGTAAATAACAATTAATTATAAAAACCACCTAGCATCTAAGAATATTATAAAGCCAAATTTTCAAAATTAACCAGCATTTGAAACATCTACATCTGAGCGCTTGTTCCAACTATACATATGAGTCGTAAGGCGGTATCCTAAATTTATAAATATGCTCAAAATCATCTAAAGTTCGATATTAACACAAATTGATCATAAAATGTAATGTGTTAACTCACATAAAACTATTTAAAGTAAAAATTAAACAGAAAGCAAAGATTAATCATGTTAACGAATCTTTCGTTATATAATAGAACTGAAAATACATTAATATGACACCACATATGTCGCATCCAGTCTTTAATGCTACAATTACGAGCTGACCGACAACGTTGACGTCCTCAGCAGCGAAAGGGTTAACTCATCCTAAGTTATAATATCTCAAAATATCTTTGACAATGCAAGAAAGAAAACATATCACCTTGTCCAAATTAAAAAGTCGTCAAACCACAAAAATATGACATTAAACTATGTAAAGTAATAAAGTTTTAAACAGAGCTAGCTACTGAGATGGCCAATAATAGTTCAAGGAAAGAACAACATATACCGAATAGATGAAAACATGCTTATAATTATAGGTGTAATTAAGGACATAATAAGTTTACTATAGTGAGAAAACAGTTAAAAGAGAAGAATACAAGCTCTAAGAAAAGTGTAAGAAAAAAGATGAAATAGAAATTTGAATTGAGCTTTCAAAAAATAATTTATTGAGGTTTCGTCATTTAACTCTTCCATTATCAGTGACACTCTCCAATCTTGTTCTCACCTCAAAACTGATCTGCCATTCATATTATTCATATATCGATTCGAAAAACAAAAAGTCATATATATATTTTACTAGGTATATATATATTATATATTTAATAATATTATTAATAATATATTATATTATATTATATATATATTTATATAATATATATGATTAATATAATAAAATTTATATATTAATATATTTAAATATTATAAAATATTATATATACTATATATATATATATAGATATATATAATATATATAATTATTATATATATATAATCTATAATATTATTAATATATATAAAAAATATATAATTATATTATAATTTAAGTAATATATTAAATATTTAATAATTAATATTATTAAATAATATATAATATATATATATATATTAATAATGAATATATATAATATATATATATATATATATATATATATAATTATATATATTATATTATAATATTTATTAATATATATATTATACATATATAGTTAATTGTTATAATATATATGTATATATTAATAATGATAATATTATAATATTATAATATATATATATAATATATAATTAATTATATAAAATATTATATAATTATTATAATATATATTATATATAATAATTATATAAATAATAATAGATATAAATTTATATTATTAAATATATTATATATATATATATAAATAAATATAAATATTAATAATATATAATATAATATATAATATATTATATATATAATTATATACAGTATATATAAATATTGATTTTGAATATGATTTAATAATTTGCATATAAGTTTTCTCATCATTTCTTATTTTGTCTTACAATATATGATTTATATACTTATTATTTATATTAACGAGATAGTTTTTGATATGTGGTCAAGTTTTGAGATTATATATATAATAAAGTATATCCAAATAATTATATAAACAGCACGAATATACAACTAGACTTTAAGTATATATAATTATATATAATATATGTAAAGTATAAAAAGTTTAATAATAAATAAAATTGAGGAAAATATTTAGTGAGACCTTTGAGCTGCATAGTATATGTAAGTGAAGGTAAATAGATATAATATAACTTAAAGATATTATTAAAGAGAGATACCGGGATAGAAATCCACATAAAGATGAATTTATTGATTACCGAGCTATAGATAGTTTTCCAATGAAGTCGATTTCGAATTGTGATTACGATACATATATTATTATTCATATATATTAATCTGATTATATATATAGAATTATAATACATATATCAATTTATTTTTCTGTCAGACAGATAGTTTAATTAATAAATATAAATTTGACTCTTACAATTTTTAAGATATATATTATATATTATATATTAAAGCCTATATTATATCAGGTGATGTATACTATATATTATAAAATACTCAATGAGCCTACAAACTATAAATGCAAGACTAAATTAAGTATTATGGTGTAAGTACATATGGACACAAATGAGAAGTACCACATTTAAGTAGCAATTAAGAATTTGTGCGTATGACAGTGATCATGTAGGTTAGCCCTATATATATAATTATTATTGACCATATTATTGAGGTAGTAACCGGATTACGAAGCAAGATATTAGGAGTATATACCTATTAATTAATAATAGTTATGATATATATAGTTATATAATATAATATATATATATATAATATTAATATAATATAGACATTATATATTAATATAGATATTAGAACAAACCAAATATCCTAATATATAGATATTATATATATATATAAGTGCTGTAACATCTAATGCTAACATATATTAATGTATATTTGGTATAATAGTATTACCTTAATCTAATATTAGAATTAATTAATAATCAATTACTGAGAGATAGTATAAAATAATACTTATATGATATGTGGAATAAAAGAAAGTAAGGTAGAAGAATTGTGTGAATGACATCAATCAATCAGTAGTACCTTTACTAATTTATTAACTAGTGGACCGTATATTTACTTACCTCCTATCCTGTCTAAATACTTCATTCTTATTGCCATTAGTGTGAAAAATTACTCTAGCACATGCAAATATGTCCCTTTCAAAAAAATAAAAAAAAACAGCTTTTGACAAAATTAAATACTATATATAAACATTTTTTAAAAAGAAAAGTTTAAAATAATTTCTCTTGTATGATATATTCTAAGCTTAATGATCAAAATGTCAATAATAAGAGTTAGAAAAGGCCAGATACCTACTTATATATAATCTTATTCTTTTTTCATAAATATTAATTAAATAAGTGAGCGGTGTTAGTATGTTAAACTCATTCATATAATCCGATCACCCTTGAAATATCCATCATTAACTACACTCTCAAGACCTAGAGAGTCTCAGTTCAACGTTAAATGCTCCAGTTATAGCTCCTATCACTTTCTTTAAGACATTTAAAGTCTATGAAAAATATAACATCTAAAGACACATCTGTTCCATAGCGATAGTCAGAGTCGTGAGCTTTCCCTCTACTTACGAGCTGATTACACACATGCTATGATTCGTATTATGAGTCAACATACAAGTATATCTATTACATGGGCTCTATTGTAATCAAGTATACTGAGATTCAATCGAGAAGATATGTGATTAGAATAAATAATTTATAATTAACCCTTAAAATTTCTATTTAGAAATTTATTAATTACTTTTAGTATAATAAAGAGATTTACATGACTTACATAATATTAATGATTTACTTATATAATAGTTATTATTTAATATATTGTATTATTCATCTACTTTATTTGTGTAAAGATAAATAATATATGCGATCTATCTCGCTCAATTTATGTACTCTTTCGCTTATTAATCCCATTCATAATTCCTATTATATGTCACTGATACCCATTCTCATACTAAGTATATATTTTACGTCATTTCCAAAAGTATATTACACCTCAAGTATAGTTAATATGAGTGCTGATATAATAACTTTGGTACATTATATATTTATTTATTATAACTAATTATTATTCTATGTCCTTATTTTACAGTATAATTAAAAATTACCTATATATGATAATAAGGTGTAATAATATATACTGAGTGATTAATTGATTCTATTATTATTAATAAATTTTAATTGAAATATAAGAAATAAAATAACATTAATCAAAACTTGTAAAGATATATATAAATATTATATATATTAATAAACACATAGAAAAAAAACACTCATAAATAAAAAACAGAAAATATTCAATATTTATATTTATGAATCATGATTTTTATAATATAAAATAAATAAACATGTTTTTTATTGAATAAAAAACAGTTATCGTATTTTATATATGCATACTTTTAACATAGCTCGTATCATGTAGTACCCAGAATTTTACCTTCTGAGGCCTAAATGTGAGCTATAACATTTGCTCATCCACCTCCATAATAATCTTTATGTTATATACCTAATAGTACACCTTTAAAAAAACGTTGTTTAAAATATGAGACTAGAATTTATATATCTCAGTAATATTACTGATAGACAACATAATATAGTCTCAGCACATGCATATAAAAGTTCCTAATAAGTATAACATTATACAGCCATATATTACCCAGTCCCCCTTAATAATATCACCAAATTTACAATTGTAAAAGAAATCTTCTATCAGTACTCTCACCAATTATAACTAATGACTAATAATATTGCAATAACACTGGATCAATTGAAAATCAGTAGTTCTAATTTTATTCTATGCTCATAGTTACTATATAAGTATCCTGGGATGATTATTTTGCTATAATGTAGTACTAAATAAATATAAAAATTACAATACCAAGAACTTATTAGGGTATCCAAAATCAATAGGTCTCTCACGATTTCTAAAAATATAATCAAGAAATAAGGTTTTCTCAAACTTAACTTTGTTATGGGAAGATGCATAGTTATTCATTTTTTCCTGAGAAATATTTATCTCAAATAGAAAAAGACGTGATTTAAGTTCATTCCGAAAATGGTATTATAAACTATCACAATAAGCCTCTCACTTTGAGACACTAACTCATTAGCCTCTAATGTATATATAATCACATGAGTATAAATACCATAAAAGTACAATAGCAGCATAAAGATATATAGAAAATTTTTTAATATATCCCAAAGGAATCAAATTGTCACTCTAAAAGATTATTTATATCATTGATTTTTAGAAATATTGTTATCTTCGTCCAAATTCAGATGTTTTATATTTTTAGTGAATACGTACTTACGGATTAACACTTCATTCATAGCCAGTTCTGTAGTTAATATTTACTTCTCCTTGATTTAGATAGTTATGAAAAAGTATATTAGTTTAGGCCTGTTCTAAGATGGAATTTAGTGAAGTGTTTTTAAACAATGTTTGTACATTTGTGTTCATAGTTTTAATAGAGTACTATTAATAATTAGACTGATCGGAACTCTACGATTACCTTAATCACTCTACAAATTAAACGTCAATAATATATATAATTTTATTAAATGTTATAAAAACCAAATAATCGTGTTGTTTTAATATACACCTTAAAATATATAATAATAATTTTATATGAGAGAGTGAGTAAATGAGTATACACTTAAACATAATAATAGATAAAAAACTTACAAACTTTAATTTATATTTGAAAATTAATTTTATATTTAATTAATATTATAGTAAAATATAAATATATATTATTTAGCAATATTTCAACCTAAATAATAATAGGCTATATAATTGTTATTTATTTTATATCATAATCGGAAAAAAGATATATATATCACACTGACAACTAGACTACAACTTAATCATCCGGTAAAAACAAAATATATAAGCAGAAATTTTGTTTATTTAGTATCAAGTAATTTTTACTTTATAAGGAATTATATATTATTGACTTAATTGCTCAACCCTCTAATTTACCCCCTAAAAAAAA
>JABUQX010071981.1:0-24279 GCA_015478945.1 Trachelipus rathkii | reverse complement strand
ATTCTTATATCAGAGTAGTATACGATCATCGTGATATTCAGTCGTAGATTCACTGGAACAAAGTGTCTGGAGTCTTTACAATTATTTATGAGGTAACTGTGGTGTTGGGAGTTGCATAGATGGTGAGTAATTCTCTCCTCTTCGTGTCTCTAGTATATCTTTGTCTATGCGATGCTACTCGACGGATAGGACAGTCCAGTGTTTAGCATATAGTGATCATAACAGGTAGCTTGAATTGTGATGGCTAGTGTCGTAAGGTTGGCATGGTGCAATGGTACTATATAAAGATATTACAATATCTGTTGTGGTGATAATGTATATATACTCCTTGAGTTACGCTGGACTTCACTAAGGCGTCCTTATGAGTTATCTATAGTATTATCTAGGGTATTATACACTCACTGTAGTAAGGATATATCAATAGTACTTTTGTCTATATTAGTCTACCCTCTTATATCTGTACGATCACTTCATACTATCACGTATTCATACATAGTTCTAGTATATGTTAGTTAAATTGTAACTGAGTGATTATATGGTATTCAGATCGAGTAGCTATCTGGTCCTACGTTCTATCATGATCCTATCTTATCTTCTTATCTTATCACTATCGATATTGGGAATATAATACTCCTATAGTTATACTAGTGTTTAAGTAAGTATATCACATTGATTATATTAATATTGAATACTTCAGATGCTATAAAGATTAGCTATTACTATCTACGAATACAATCTGTCCAGGTTGCGGAATCCGACCCTTGGGTGGCCTCAGGTTGGGGGTCCTGCTGAGCCACACGCATACTTTCTATTTTTTTCTGGCTATGCATTGTCATGCACTTCGCTTTCCAGTACGGAGGACGTCATGCCTTTGCACGGGGTCAGCCTACACGTTCACTGTTGTGTCGCGACGCGTGCGCCTGTGAGCAGCTTTGAACGCAATGGTTGACTCCTTGGTTACCTCCTCTGGTTTTACTGATGTACGTGTGTGAGCCCAGCCGTCCATGAGTGTCGGTGTTGCTACGGTATCAGCTCGTGGAGGTCATTTCGACCCCACGCGTTGGCATACTTACACTTGCAATGTGAAATGTTACAGAGAGCTTCTCGCGCGGTTTTAGCTTACTCCCATACCGTTTGGGATCCGATCACGCTGGATCCCTTCCACCTTTAGCACGCAGAGTTACACGCACCACTGTATGTGGTGTGGGTCGATTTCTGTGTGGCGACGTCCCGTCCACGCAGATTACGCTCTCCTTGCTGGATGAGTTTCCGTCTGCCTACCGCACTCATCCTGTCCCCTTCTCTGTCAGTGGTTACCGTCGGGTGCAGTCGTAGTGTATCGAGTCTTTGGTACTCGCTGCCTACCCGTGTATGCATATTCGCCGACGATTGGGCGGGACCGGTATGGATGTGAGATGTGTGTACCGACGAGAGAACGTTACGCGTGACTCCTGTTTTCGCACTGACGTACACCATTTTACTTGATTACAGCCTCGAATCGTCGAGTCACTCTACCATATGCGCACACGCTCGACCACGCAACACTAAACTATCAGTGTATTCATCAGTCCCTTAATTTGACGACCACACAGCGTCAAATACAGAGTTAGGGTGAATTTAATAAATAAATGTTCTTAAAATCGTTTTTGCTCTCCTAGATCAGCTCAAACGAGTTTGTGTGCAGGCAGAAGTTTTTTTGAAATCACACAGCATTAGGTTCTATACTATACGCTTAGTATATGGTACTTATAATATAATCACCTATAATTATCTACAGATAATAATAATTATGGATTAAATCTACTTATAATCATAATATAATATATATTGATAAGAGTATAGGTTAGTGGGCTGGTAGATGATATCTTAATTATTATCACGACTGGTGATATATTAATATCATTTATAATAGCTATAGTAATTATCATATAGTTTAAGTAATTCCTTCGCTGGGTGTATGCATATCGTCAGAGGCGCTTAATATGATCAGTATCCGATCGGATTGGGTGATAACATCCTGTAATATACCCAGTGTACCAAATTAACGGCCGACCGTGTCCTCATGTGATAAGTGTCAATAAAAAAAGATGAATAAATAAATGACAAGAGTGAGCTTTCTAGACTTTACTCAGTATAGAAGTACATGTAACATAATTGAGTCTTAGCGGTAGTCGTGTGGGTGAGGGAGTTGGAGAGGAACGGATGAGGCTTCTGTAGAGGAGAAGAGTGACGAAAGCTTCCTCATTGGAGGGAGGTGTGATAATGGAGAGTTCAGCAGTGCAAGTCATTCGTTGTAGGACATTATTGTAAGGAGGAGTGACTGAGCATAAGAGATTTGAGAGAGTTAGTGCAGGGTTCGAGGATATTCGTGTGGTAAGTACTTGACGCCCTAGACCCAAGAGAGAGGAGTGAGAAGAGAGAGAAGCAGAGAGAGTAGACAAGAGAGACGACTGTGGAAGTGCAGTCGGAAGAGAAAGAGGAGAGATGAGGAGGAGAAGGAGATGAGACGGAGAGAGAGAGAGTATGAAGACGAGAAGAGAGATGAGAAGGACTTTCATTGTCCAACGACAAACAAAGACCTCTTTCTCATTCCCTCTAGACACAGCTGACCAGAGAGAGGAGGAGAGCAGACGAACGAGAGAGTAGAGTAGAGACGTTGGAGAGAGGAGGAGAAGAGACGAGTAGTAGAATGAGGATGGTAGACTGTGGAGAGGAGAGAGAGCAGAGGAGAAGAGAGGGAGAGAATTTCAATTTGTCCACCGGGAGACCAAACTAGATTTTTCTTTACACTTCATTTCTCAAAGAATCAGTGCTGAGAGAGGAAGAGAGAGTACGTAGAGATCAGACAGAACAAGATAAATCCAAGAAGAGAAGGAAGTGAGAGAGGAGAGAGAGGAGAGGAAGAGAGAGAGGGAGAGGAAAAGGGAGAGAGATAGAAAGAAGAAAGAGAGGAGTGAGAGAGAAGAAAGAGAGAATTATGTATCTGATGCACAAGACAGATATGACCAACCTAATGATAGAAGCTTTTAACACTCCGCCCACTTTACCTTACAAGACGGCTTATGTGCACGTTCGAGGAGAAGGGAGGAGAAAGCGAGAGAAAGAGAAGAGAAAAGAGAGAGAAGGTGAAGCAGGAGAGTAACGAGAGGAGGAGGTAGCATGAGTTATAGAGGAGAGAGAGAGAAGAGTGAGATATAAGAAGTACCTATGATAGCGTAGAAAGGAGTATAGAGATAGTCTGTATATTTGAGAGAGATCTACATTGTCGCCCATCGTATCTCATGCCAAAAGACATCAAACTTTTCCCTGTACATGTGTTCCCGAAGCGACACTGGAGTAAGAGACATAGTTGGCTGGCAGTATGTAGATGGGAGCGAATGAGAAAGAAGACAGTCCTTCTTTTCCTCCATCACCCAAACCACGATGCAGAGGTAGAGGTAGGGGACGAGGAAGAGGCTCGAGACAGAGGTAGGAGGTAGAGCCAAAGATAGATATGAGAAAGAGCAGAAGAGACTAGGAGAGAGGAGAGCGGATGAGAAGAGATAGAAGACGAGAGAATGAGACCGAAGTAGAGAGATAGAGAGAGACGAAGAAGATGAGAAGAGAGAAGAAGCGTAGAGAGAGAATATTCTATTATCCCCTATACGTGCAATAGACCGACATAACCAATGATACTTACTTTATACAATTCTTCAAAACACTAGGTTGCCTGAGTTTGCCAAGAAGTCGAGAGAGAGAGAGAAGAGAGAGAGAGAGCAGAGCAGAGAGCGAGAGAGAAGGAGAGTGAGAGAGAGAAGAGAGAGAGGATAGAGAGAGAGAGAGAGATGAGGATAAGAGAGAGAGGAGAGAAGATGGAGACGTAAGAGATAGAAGAGAGAGAGGAGAGAAGAAGAGAGAGGAGAGAGAAAGATAGAGAGAGAGAGGGAAGAGATAAGGTAGAGAGATGAGAGACAGAGAGACAGAGAAATTTTCATTGACTCCATATGGCAAACAAAAGACTTTTCTCATCGTGAAGACACGTGTTACTGAGAGGAATAGACATCTGATCAGATACTAGAGTAGAATAGTATTAGATCTTCATCGAGAATAGATAGATCTGCCAGATAAGATAGTACTAGTGACTAGATAGAATAGACTGTGAAATAGATGATGGATAGGCATAGGATAGAGTATATGAGAGAAGAGAGCAGAGAGAGAGTAGAGAAGAGACGAGAGAGAGAGAGAGAGGAAGAGAAAGAGAGATTTCAATTGTCCATGAGCAGCAACATATTTTTCATCTATTATTCTCCTCAGACTCACAGCCTTATCGGGAGAGAGAGAGAGAGAGTAGAGAGAGAAGAAGAGAGAGAGAGAGGAGAGAGAGAGAGAGAGAGAGGAGAGAAGAGAGAGAGTGAGAGGAGAGAGAGACGAGAGAGAGAGAGGAGCAGAAATTTTTATCAATTTGGCGCACAGACAAACAATATACTCTTTGTCTCATTTCTCGCATAGGCAGACATGAAACAGCTGCTGCATGTAAATCAGAGATGAGAGAGAGAGAGAGAAGAGAGAAGAGAGTCGAAGAGAGAGAGAGAGAGAGATAGAGAACGAGAAGGAGAGAGAGAGAGAGGTAGAGAGGAGAGAGAGAGAGAAGAGATGAGAGAGAGAAGCAGGAGAGTATAAGAGAGAGAGTGAAGGAGAGAGAGAGAGAGAGAGAGAGATGAGAGAGAGCAAGAGAGAGAGAGCAGAGAAGGACGGAGAGAGAGAGAGAGAGAGAGAGAGAGAGAGAGAGAGAGAGACAGAGAGAGAGACGAGAGAGAGAGAGGAGAGAGATGAGAGAGAGAGAAGAAAGAGAAGAGAATGTTTTCATATTTAATCCACGACAAACGATACTTTTTCTTCATTTCTCCAAAGATATTGCTGAGGCGTTCCAGAGAGAGAGAGAGGAGAGAGAGAGATGTGAGAGAAGAGAGAGAGAGAGTATAGAGAGAGAGATAAGAGAGAGAGGGAGGAGAGAGAGAGAGAGAGAGAGAGAGAAGAGAGAGGAGAGAGAGAAGAGAGAGAGTAGAGAGAAGAGAGAGAGAGAGAGAGAGAGAGTAATATATTCTTCTTATAATAATATAATAATATTAAATATATAATAATATAATAATAATAATATATTACATATAATATAATATAATATAATAATATATATAATAATAATAATAATAATATAAATAATAATTATAATAATAATAATAACACCAATCGATGCTTATGCCGACATCTCTATGCTCCTCCGGAGCAAGCTTTTCCATTGAGCACGGGCTACGCCCGTGCATTTTTTGCTTGGGTTCACTCCGCTCGCTACCGCTCGCGACGTTGGGGCATGGGCCTGGGTCATGGGCATGGGCATGGGCATGGCCATCGGGCATGGAGCATGGCGCATGGGGATGGGGCATGGGCAGATGGGCATTGGGCATTGACATGGGGCATTGGGCATGGGCATGGGCATGGGCATAGGCATTGGCATTGGCATGGGCATTGGCATGGGGCATGGGCATGGGCATCGGCATGGGCATGGGCATGGGCATAGGCATGGGCATGGGCATTGGCACATATGGGCATCTGTCATTGGCATGGGCATGGGCATTGGCCATGGGCATTGGTTCGAAGGTGGCTATGAGCGAGGGCTAACGCCCTCGCATTAAGATAAAAATACATTGTTCATTATATTACTTTTTTTTTTTTATTATTATATTTTTTCAAACCAAATTGACACAAACCCGGAACGTTTTTTTGGCTTGTTTAAAAATTAATAAGGTATAGTAATAATAATAATACATATATAATATAATAATTAATAATAATTATAATATAAAAAAATAATATTAATAATAATAATAATAAAAAATATAATAATAATAATAGAATAAAATAAATAATAGAATAATAATAATAATTATAATAATAAATAGATATAGATAAATAATAATTATAATAATAATAACCTAATAATAAATAATAACTTATGGTTACTATGATATATTCATAACATAAAATCGCTAGCAGCATTGACTTTGTAAATTTAGGAGAAACACTTGAGAGAACAATTAATAATTAATAATAGGCTATAGGAATCATTTTACATCTGTCGGTAGAAATACGGACTTTATCACGTGGGTAGGGATGCACACCCCCCCCCCCCCCCCCCCCCCCCCTCCCCCGTTTAGTGTTTAGATAATAAGAAGTTTCTGAAATTTCTACGAAGATAAGTGGGTGAGTGATTCTGAACATTTTGGGGAGATTATTCCACAATTCTATCTCCTTGATATGAGATAGCTCCGAGATTTCGTTAAGATGAATGAATTTCGCTTTGTCTAAGGTAACGGCGGAAATTTGTGCCTACGGAGAATTTGTTCTTAACCGTTTGTTTCTGTACATTTGATAGCACAACAATCATTCGCAGTTCCCTTTGTGATTGAAAGATGTGACTATTACTGTAAGGATGTAAGTAATGGAAGTTTCACCATGATCAAATTTTTTGAATAGTGGGTTGCTGTGTTTCCGGTAGTTAACGGGGCCCTGATATACAAATACGAATTTTTTTTTTTTTTTTTTTGCCTGCGATTAGAGGTTTGTAGCAGGTATTCACTTGCACAACCCATACTGAAAGACAGTAGAGCGTATAGTAAAGGTTTTTTAAATATGTTTTGGGAACAAAAATTCCTTATCATAAGGCATGCATAGTTAGGCAGAGGATAATTTGACTAATGAGACTATTTTGATTCTTTGAAGAAAGCGCGTTGTCAAATTAGAAAGGATAACGCCATAATAACCTATTGGCACACTTGGGCAATAAAAGGACCGATAGAACCGATTTATAATTGATCTCTTTGCTCTTACATTTAGCGTTGAACAGGGTTCTTTGATTTGTTATTACTAGGCCTATGCTTGTTTTTGTAATTTAAGGGAGAGTTTTTGTTTGCCTCTCACCACATAGATAAAATTGTTTTTTTAATTCATTATTGACCTTGTCCCGTTAGTTGTTTAGATTAGTGTGAACAGAATTTGCAGTGTCCATCAGCATAATGAGTAGTGGTGAATTTTGAAAGTTATTTGATATACTATTAAAAGAATAGTGTCAGCCCAGTATGGAGCCCTGAAGGGATACACTCGTGGGTAAAAATTGAAGGCAGTTAGAGGATGATGTGTCTCTAATACGCGACTGTAATTGTAGTTCGGTCAGATACGGTATTAGGATGAACATTGTAAGTGAATTGAGCCATTATGATCACTTAAGTCTCTCTAATGTTGTTAAGAGTAAGGTTATGGGGAACTACATCGAAATGCTTTCGATAAATCTAATAGTAAAAGTATGCATGTTTGTTTTTATTTAGTGCTCTTGTATCGTTTTCAGTTAGTGAATATCAGCAGCCATCTCATGTGTTGCGGTTTTTGAGGTGAGCCAAACTGATTTAATTGAAGAGAAGGACCCATTTTTCATATGCCAATAATTAGTAAGCATTGTGCATGGACTATTTTTCAAGGATTTTTACCAGTTGGTATGTAGGAATTGAAAATCGACGAGAGTTTTTTCGGAACGGGAGGTGTCAGGTCTTGGGGAACAGCTAACTTTTGGGATTTTAATTCAGTTGGATAATGGTGTAGTTTAAGTCAATTGATTGTTATAGAGAGAGGCTAAATTAGGTGAGTTTTTTTTTACAGTTTTTGTATATCCAGTTCGGGACAGTCTGAAAGTCGGAGCTTTTATTCCTGAGACCATTATTACACACTCACGTCAGAATGTTGATATTCTTTTCGAATGCAAAGTTCTGCCCTTCGTGTGGTCTTAAATAATCGGCAAAGACCCTCTCTGTTTCTGGAACTTCGGCTGCTAAAGCTGCCAATACGGTAGTTAAGTAGGAGTTCAATTCATTGACTATGCGTTGCTGGTTCGTAACTATTTCATCACCTATTTTTAATTGTTCAATTTTTGTTTTTTGTTTATTGTGTCGGGTTTACTAATAATAATAATATAATAATAATAATAATAATAATTAATAATAATAATATCTAATAATAATAATAATAATACTTAATAATATAATCAAAAATAAAATTAAAATAAAACAAATAATTTTTTAAATGATTGATTAGAATAATATTAATAATTGATATAAACTAATAATAATAAATAAACAATTAAATAATAATTTATCATAAGAAAATAATAATAATATATATATAAATATTAATACATATAAATAATAAATAATAATAATAAAATAATAAATAATTATTACAAGCGTTTATAATATAATATATATAAATAAAATAAATAATAATAATAATAATAATAATAATAATAATAATAATAATAATAATAATAATAATAATAATAATAATAATAATAAAATAATTATTACAAAAACCTAATATAATAATAATAATAATAATAATAATAATAATAATAATAAATATAATTTAATAATAATAATAATAAATAATAATAATAATAATAATAAGATAATAATGAATAATAATAATAATAATAAATAATAATAAACTAATAAAATAATAAATAACTATATGAATAATAATATATAAATAGTATAATAATAATAATAAAAATCAATAATATAATAATAATAATAATAATATATAATGTAATAATATACATAATTATATAATATATTATAATAATAATACTAATAATATAATAATATAATAATATAAATAATAATATTATTAATAATAATATTTATTAAATAATAAATTATAAAATAATAATAATAATAATAATATAATAATAATAATAATAATAGATAATAAATAAAATATAATAATATTAATAATTAATAATAATATAAATAATAATAAAATATTATATAATAATAATTAATAATATATAATAATAATAATATAATAATAATACTAATAATAATAATAAATAAAAATAATCAATAATAATAATAATCAATAATAATAATAATCAATAATAGATAATAAATAATAATAATAAGAATAATAATATTATAGAGTAATTATTTTATATAATACTTTATAATAATATATAAAAATAATAATAATAATTATAATAATAATAATATAATCAAATAATAATAATAATAATAAAATTAATAAATATAATATAATAATGCTATAAATAATATTAATATATAATATAATATAATATATTAATAATAATATAATATATAATAATAAATAATAATAATAATAATATAATTAATAATAATATTTATAATAATATATAAATTATATAATAATTAAAATAATATATAATATTATAATGAATAATATATATATAATAATATAATAATAATAATATAATAATCTTGTTAATAATCAATAATTAATAATAATAAATAATAATATTATATATATAATAAATAATAATAATAATAATAAAATAATATTATTATATTATATAATGAATAATAAAATTATAATAAATCAATATATAATAATAATAAATAAAATAATAATAATATAATATAATAATAAATAATAATACAATCAATAACAACAATCAAAACACTCCCAATAGTTGATTAAGAGGATCTGATAATAATAATAATAATAATAATAATAATAATAATATTAATAATAATATTTATAATAATAATAAAAATTATAATAATAATAATAATAATAATAATAATAATAATAATAATAATAATAATATAATAATAATAATAATAATAATAATAATAATAATAATAATAATAATAATAATAATAATAATAATAATAATAATAATAATAATTAATGAAGGCAAGGACACCATTAAAATAAATCTAAAATAAAAAGAGCGACGCATTTTTTTAAATAATATTTATTTTATTTATAAAACTTTCCAACTTAATTTTAAAAGTTTTAAGTCAACTATACTATAATAGCACTCCATGATACATACCATTCAAGAAATCATTTAGTCACAAAGTTGAAAATTATTTCCTTTCCTATTTTGAAAATTTGTTTCAAATAATAATAATAATAATAATCACTTGTTACATGGAACTCACAATCCATAATACAGCAAATAACGTAAATATGTATTGGTATTGGTTGTTAAAATTGTTTAATACAGTAATTAAAGATAAATTGACCTTCATTTTTATATATTATAATTGAATTAATAGACAACTTTGAATGCCAAAGGATTCAAAGTCTTAAATCACTGAAGAATAAGAGTATAATACAACCTATAAAGAATGTTTAAAGTGAGCAGAGTAGAAGTTTATTGAATTCAAATATGTTAAGTCATTACTTCCAAGATATGGAGAGTTAGCGTATCATGATCGAAATTTATAATTTGTTATGCAGGCTAAGATTAAAGACAATAATTCCATGAAATATTTTACTAATGAGTTGAAAGAAATTAACGATCGTAACGTACCTTACATTAATGAATTATAAATCATTTACGTAATCATAAGTAGTATATATTCAGCAGTGCAACCAAATAATAACTCTCTCATGACCTAGCATCACCTATAATATTAAGCAATTATGTTTAATGTTGAAAATATTTATAACCGTACCTTATAATCGAATTTATAAGTATAATAATTATTGGTATATATATTGAGTAAGTTTACGAATAATCAGCTATATAAAAGTAAATATGGCCCAATACATGACGTTTGAAAGTGTGCACGTTATGAAAATGGGAAAAATATATAGTAATAATAATAATAATAACAATAATATCAAGTTTATAGGACAAATAAATTTTAAACTAGTAAAAGTGAACAAACTAACTCACTTGTGTTTTATAGTGTTATATATAGGAAAGAATCAATTTAGTAGTTGTATACAACAGGTTGACTAGAAATATAAAGAAATACAGATATAATGGATTTTATAGCGTAAGATAAGAAAGTTTTAAAACGGAGTAGTTATAGTGTGCGTTTGTGTGCCATATTTTAAATGCTAATAGTAGATCTGGATAGATAATATTCATTCTGTAATAGTTGAGAGTACACTAAAAGATTTCAACGTATAAATAAGTAGATAAGAAGTTGCAGAAGATTCAAGTGATTTTAGATGAATAAGATAAGTATATTTTATCTTTAATCATTCTAAGTGATCACTGTTAATATAAGTTCCTATAATGTACAAAACCCTAATTATCTCTCGATATAATGATAAATAATAAGGTTATATAAATTAAGTATGCTATTCAACAAAAATCTTACCTCGATCTTAGATATTAAAATTTGAAGTAACATTTAGGTAATAAATATAATTTAATAGTTAGATAGTGGTAAAGTGTTAAAAAACAATAATATTAATTTAAGTAAGACAAGTAGTTATGTAAGGGGTTGAAGAGGTATAATATAGGTCCCCTTTTATACTATAATATACTGGTAAATTATAATGTAATGTGACGTTAATATAATACCTCTAGTAACTTAATAGCAGGAAATAAAGGAAAGATTCAAGCAAAGTAATAGTATAAGCATAGTCAAATTAAATAAATTAATTTAATACTTACTAATTAATAGGTGCCTAGTTTCTAGATGCAAAAAAGTTTTTGAGTAATATAACCACAGGAAGAATAATAATACCTCTAAATGATAGCATAACTCTTTATTTTTATTAATATTATCTATGTAGAATAGATAGATAGATATGAATAGATTAGAATTAGATAGATAAGTATAGATTAAGATAGATAACTTAGTAATAGATAGATAGATAGATAGATATAGATTAAGATAGATATGATAGATAGATATATCGATTATAATATAGATAGGAATAGTATTAAGATAATGAATAGATATTAAGATAGTATATTGAGAATTAAGATATGAGAGTAGAATGAATAAGAGTATAATAATGGAAAGAATATAGTAGGATAGATAAGAATATTGTATGAGGATATATTAGGAATAGAGTAGAATTAGGAGATAGAGAGAGAGAGAGAGTTAAGAGAAGTAGAGAAAGAACAAGTTATGAAATATGGATATGATAGATGAAATAAGAGAAGTAGAGTAGTATATTAGAATTGAATTAGATGGGTAAGAAAGAATGAGAATGAAGTATGCGGGAGAGCAGAAATAACTTATGTAAGTTGTGCGAAGGAGGTCTGAACGAAGAGGTTCAGTTTTGAACCAAGGATTAGATTAATGGTAATTATTTGATGTTGACTATAATTTGTAGACTTGTAACCTATTACATACAAGATAAGAAACATTTGGATACAAGATAATAGAGGATATGATGAAGATGTAGGTAACGATAGTAAAGTATAAAGTCATATTATTGATTAATAAAAGAATCTGGAATCATATACATCAATTGTATATATATATTATTTATGTATTGTGATAAGTAGGGATTGGAATATAGTAATGGAGAGTGATACTGGTTGAGGTGAAGATGACGAGTATAAAGAGAGAGCGGACCTAGGTAAAGATTAAGGCGAACCTGCAACGACTTCGATTTTATACGTGTATTGTAGTTTCACGGGGGAGAGGGAATGTGGAGTTGGTGTTAGGGTTTGCAGTTTTGCTGAGAGATAGAGGTTCAGATACGAGAGTATTTCCTTTTTTAGAGAACTTTTTTCATTATTTATTCTTCGTGCTGAATGAGTGAAGAGTATTAAATTTATGAGTGAGCGGACGTTTTTTGCAGGAGGAGAATTAAAAACTCTTATATGAGTGTTGTTAGAATTTTCTAATTTGTAGTACCTCAAAACTATAATTACAAAGGTAATTGCTAAGCAATTTTGATTGTATCTTATAAATATATGTATATGAGATGTAAATACTAAAGCCACCTTGGGTTAGACAAGCAGATTTATTAAATTTTGGGTTGGCCACCAGAAGAAAAGAATTAGCCTAATTATTGTAATTTTACCATTGCCTACCATAATTAAAAGAATTCCACTAAATTGACTGACCATCTTCCGCGACGAATTCGAGCCTGCGCAAGGGCTAGCTGCCGTTGATGCGTCATGGTCATTTTCGATAGTTTCGATTTGTCGAAAGATTTCAGTGCTGATGCCACTGACCTAAAATAAAAAGAAATATTAAATACATCTAATATTAACACTAAGTATATAGCATGATATAATCCAGATGAATGCGACTGTATATTAATATATATATATATATATATATTATTAAATATTAATATATATAATATAATAATAATTATTTATAATTAATTATATGGCTTATTTATATTTACCATGTTTAATGAAATATAATTTTATTTAATTATTTATTGTAATTTATATGATTTTTGATTTGGTTTAAATATAATGTTTAAAGAAGAAGAATAAACTATTTTTTCTTTAGGTGGTAAAATTGATTGTATATATATATATATATATTATATAAATTAATATTATATATATATTAAATATATTAATATATATAATATAATATTAATAAATTATAATGTAACATATATATTTATAATATATATATATATAATAATAATTAATATATAATAAATATATATATAATATTTTATATAATATATATTTATATAATATAAATATATTATATATATTATATATATACTAAATTTATATATATATATATATATATATTAATATATATATTAATATTAATTATATTAATATTAATAATATAATATATATTATATATTTTTATAATTTATATAATATATATTATAATTATATTAATTATAATATATATATATATATATATATAATATATATATATATAATATATTAATATATATATATATAGTATATTAATAAAAGTTCATATTATAGTATAGGTTAGGTTATAAGTATCTGTGATCTAGCGCGTTTAATGGCTTACAGTGTCTATTTGCCTCGGTTGGTTACAGGTATAGGTTTAGGGTCGGTCTCAAGCTAAGTTAGCGTCTTAGTCGTTAGGTATAAGGTAAGTTTAGGGTTTGGGGCCAGATTAATATAGGGAAGAATCCTCGATCTGTTCTACTGATCTGAATTTAGTTCTATCGATCTCTACTCTTGAATACCTCATGCCGCTCCATTCGAAGAAACGCTTATAATCTTCATCCATTCATAGCAACTCTGCCGGGTTGATCCTAACACCTGGAGAATAACAAAATGAATCCAATTAAGCCATACTCATGGATGAATTCACAGAATTCTTCATAGTCTCTTCACGCTCTGGTACGCTCTCTTCAGGCACTCACTACTCTCCTCTCAGTCATTAGAAGTTCTCCACCTTCACAATAAGTAATAGCCTTAATCGACCTTACTAAGTTGCAACTATATGTGAATGTCATATAAAAACTTTTCTTGTCTGTTAGCGAATAACATTTCTCTTACCAAGGTATGCCCCACCATTCTTAGTCTGGTACTAGCCGTCTACACCTTATTCATCTATAATTGGAAGTTTCACACACACGCTCTCCCTCACTGTTCTCGTTTCTCTACTTACTATGTCTTAATAGTTAACTCTCCTCGTATTCTATTTCACTCAATACACCGTCCTCAAACACTAATTCTAATCTTCTATAAGTATCTAAGTCTGATAAATTTCTACTTACTTCCTCTCTCCCTGTTACTATAATTAGCTTCCATTAGTCTCTGTGAACCCATTAATACTAAAACATGAATTATAATATAATGGTATTGTCAACACTCCCTCGAATAATATTGCTCTTACGTTCACCTATCTTTAATAATGTTCATATTATTAAATTAAAATCTTTCTAAAAGATAAGGATATATAGGTATATGCTCTATCAGTACCTGCTACTACATTACTGCTCCAATCCTACTCTGTTATAAATATTTCCTTTGTCATATTTACAACCCTCCTTCTCTCTTCCAAAATGTGCTTCCTTATATTATAGGTTATATATTTATATACTTAGTCCTCATTTTATTTAATAATTCAATCTTATACTACGTTCTATCCTATTCACTATCAAATATATATAACTCCTTACCTCCTCATTATCCTTATAATTATATACTATCCTTATACCTTATTAATATTAATATCAAATCCTTCCTTACCTATCCTATATAACCTCTATAAATACCTCCTAACCTTTACTCACCCTCCTGTTCCTTCACTCTCTCCTATACTACTTTCAACTTCTAACTCCTTTAATATATCCTCCTCCTCCCTCCTCCTCCTCTCCTCTCCTTCCTCCTCTAATACCTTCCATCCTCCTCTATAACCTCATACTTGCTTTCAATTATTTTACTTATGTTAATTATATAAGTTAACATTCATATTTAATCCCGCTTCTCTCAATTTTTCTGCGTGAATATAATACATCTCATAAAGTAATAACCATTAATGCCTCAACCTCTCACCCCTATATCCACTCAACACCGCCAATAATAATATCTATCTGTAAATATTATAATTACCTAATGATGTCAATCCTGAATACAATAATTCATCCTCTAAACTCTCCTTTAACACCTCTATATGACTGTGTACCCAATACGCTATAAACCAGTATCGGTGTAACTAACAAACTAACTACCCTGCTCAAATAGACTCCAGTTTATTACTACTCAAACCTAAATTTCCTCTAGTTTTAATATTATCCTGTTCTTTATCCCTACTTAAGTCAAATATTCACATTATAATTAATACTTTAACTTTTAACTGTATCACTTATTTATTCAAGTCTGTGTCTTCAAACCTCATTATAATATCCTAACTCAGAACGTTACCCTCTAATTAATGAAATCAGAATCGGAAATAACAAATAATGGGAATCAGGAGACGGAATTCCCAAATAATTAGAATTAGAATTTTGTGCCTAATTCAATTTGTTTGATATTGCTCCATGTCTTTATCCTATGGTATCTATAATCTCAATGCGTAAACATTAAAAATCTGTATTAATAATATATATAATATAGTACTTAAATCTTATGCACCTCTATACCCATACTACTCTTTAATTATCAACTAATCCTTTAAAGAAAGATTACCTAATAAAGCATTAAATTTATTTCATTTAATTTAACTAAAGATATAATATTCTTATTCATTATTAACATATTGAACTCTCATTTAGAATGAGAATTCCTCTAAATTTTTTTACAATCTTCACTGCTATAGTCCCCCTTACCTTTAATTAATGTTATAAATGGATGAAACTATTATTTGATAACTTCCTCAACAACCTTGGCACTACTACTCTCCACCCAACACCTGTTTAGAAATCCAGCATCAAGGCTTTCAGCTCCTCTCGTCCTCCTTTAGTGCAATTCAATTAAATCTATATATTCATTAACTTATAGTATAATGTATTATATTAATTCTTATTCCGCTCTTTAATTATTTTCTACCTAATAACGCTAACTCCACCAAATTCTCACCTCTCGTAATATTCCTCCTCCAACCTAACTATCCTACTTCGTTTATCTCTCTCATCTCCTTAATCACTCTCTTCATTCCTCATTTTCCTTCTTCTCCGGTATCATGCACCTCCACAATCTCAGCAAACTCATCACAGTACTTACTATTTATCCTACCTTTTGGATTTTTCCTCGGGTATATACTTAACTAATGTTATTCTACATAATTTCTCATATCTTTGAATTAATACATACTTCTCCTACTTCGTGACTTCACATCTATACGTTCTTGTTACTCCCATCTAAAAATCTTAACTCTATTGCCTTCCTCCATAATCATTCCATCTCAGCTGCCTTTGTTCTAGTCTCTTACAGCCACCTTCTTCCTTTAGTCACCTTCCTCTTCATAACTCTTTCCGCTTCTAATTAACTTGCTTCTCACGTACACGAGCTCATGTGAATTGTTACATCATTTCTTGTTTTAATTATAAAGCTACATCTTCTTAATTCTTACCAATAATCTTTAATGTCTACTAACAGCATATTACTCTTTACACTGTTCATATAATATCCATCCATAGGTGTTAAATGCTTTCTATTTCTCTATCTATCTATCATATTAATTCAATTTTAATAATATTGTACCTTAAGGTATTTCCTTAGGCCGCTCCTTCACAACACTTCCCATGTGTTCCATTTGATTTTCTAATCACTATTCTCATCTCCAGTATTTTTTCGGTGTAGTATTTATAAATAATTTAGTTTACTTACCTAACATATAATATTAATTCAATCTATCTTGATCTTAATTATCAGCGAGGTCTACTATTTATGTTATACTCCACTTCTTCCTTTTACTTATGTTAACTTAATTCCTCTGTCTTGTATTCTAATAGATCAGCTATTTAACTAAATAAGCCTATGATTCTATAAATCCATTGTACCCATACCGGTAAAATCATACTTATATATTTATTTAAATAACATTCTTATCTTTACTATTCTATCTAAATCTAACGACATTATTAAAAGTAATAATCTATTATCATTCTTTGTATCAAACATCCTGTCCTATTATATATAATTAAATAATATAATATTATATAATATAATAATATATATATATATATATAATATTTATTATATAAAAATATTATATATAATAATCAATATATATAAATTAATATATACTATTAATATTTCTAATAGAATTTTTATATGCTTTATAAAATCTTCTTGATGGATTAAAATATTTACGACGTTAAGGTTATCTTGAAACATAAATATATAATATATATATATATATATATATATATATATATTTATATAATATTAAACATATAATAGAATTATTTATATATTAATAATAATACTATATAATTATTATATAATAATATATAATATATATATATATTAATATATATATATATTATATATATTAATAATATATATATATATATATATATATATTATATATATATATATATATAAATATTTATGTATATTAATTATATCTTAATAATTATATATATAAATAGCATAATAATAATATTACATTTAATTATTATTATTATTTTATTAATTTTATTATTAATTATTATTTTAAATTAATTTTATATATTAATAATTATTATAATATTTTATCTATTTTATAATCGCATTTTTAATATTACTTTATTTCTATTTCTATTAAATTATTTTATTGTATTATTTTATTTAATTATATTATATTTTATTTTATTATTTATATATATTTTTTTATTATTTATTTAATTTTTATATATATTGAATTTTATATTTAATATTTTTTTGTTAATTATTTTATAATTATATTTAATAATTATTAATTTTTTCATTATACATGAACATTCAATATTTATATAAAATTATATTATTTTATTCATTATTTTAATATTATATTATTGTATTATTAATATATTTTATTTAATTATATTATTAATATAAGATTAGAAGAGGGATTTTACTTGTATTATATATATTCAGAAGAAAGGTGAAATTTTTGGGACATATAAATCTATGTTCAGGAAATTTAAAAATAATGATAAAAATAGAGAACTTGTTCGTAATACAAGTCGATTAGACTTACTTTATTATACTTTTTAATTAATGTTCCTTTATTTAATTTTAAAATTTTAGTATTTGAACATTTAAATTTATTTAAATTTTATATAAATATAAATATTATATATAAATATATAATATATATGTATATATAAATATAAATAATGTATTAATAATATATATTTAATTATATATATATATATTAATATATTAATATTATATATATTAATATTAATTTAATATATATATATTAATATATTATATATATATAAATATATAAATATTATGTTATTAAATTATATTTCTTTCTTCTTCATAATCACCTTCCTTTTGCCCAAGATATTGGCCGGTAAGTGCGTGTACCGGTAAGCATTGCGGTAAAAAGTAACGCTCGGTAGGTATAAGTAGAGAAACATGACATTGCTGCCCTTCATGCAGACGAGTCGAATTATGCGCGCCTCCATACTTTCGTCTACTATTAATAGTGTGAGCTTCGTCTACCAGGCACAGGATATTATAGTTGTGCGAGCGCGAGTAGTATCATCATAAGGACATAACGATACGGTACCCTACATATAATTATGGAAATATCGTCAATGTATAAGTGTTACATTCCCCTGGTGCCCAGGGTGAGGCCACATACCTATGTGACCCCCTATACAAAACCCCGCCATTTACTTCTATTATGCACATGCCATCCCTTAAATTTCTCGCCTCTGCCAAAACTCACCATTTCATCTTACCTTCAGGACATTAATTCTGTTAAACATCCGAACTTCAATCCATCATTTTCTTACTATTCTGAGTATCTCCTACAGCCATTGGTTCCCAACCACTCACCACTATATTACATCTTAGACTATTTATATCAAAGATCTTTTCACATCTCAGTCAGCTACAGACAACAATCAGGAACATATATTCATTTATTCTCTCATTCACCCCTTTTATTTATATCTAATATCTAAATATAGTTTACCTTCTTATTAATTCTCAAAATTTAATTAAATATAGTTTTATAAATATAGTTTATCTGAATAATGTTAACCTTCATTAATAGACAACAGTCCTTCTGCGCTTAGTGATAAATTCTTATTAAAAAATCTATATATTTTTTTAATTTAAATTTTAGGATAGGAAAAAAAAAAATATCAAATTTCATGTAAATATTTTTATAGCAAGCAGTTGTGATTATATTTAGTAATAATATTAAATAATAATAAATAAAATAATATATATATAATTATTAAATCAATATAATAAATTTAATATATAATAAAATATAAAATTAATATATTATAATATTATATTAATAATATAATATAATAATTAATATAAATATAAATAATTAAATTAATATATAATTTAAATTAAATATATATATTATATAAAGTGAAAAGAGAGAGATAAGTAGAGCTGAAAAGATAAGACCAAAACTCAGGCCATTAACAATAAACTCTCAACAATTATTTGTAATATTAAAATTTTTATATTTTATATCAAAATTAAATCTAAATAAATATTTAAAATAATATTTTATCCAAAGCGTAAAATATAATGGAAAATAAACAATTAAATAATAATAATAATTAAATAATAATATAATAATAATAATATTAATAATAATTAATAATAATAATAAAATAATAATAATATAATAAATATAATAATATTAAAATAAATAATGAGAATTTTTAAATACGAAATTAAGAATACTAAAGCTTATTTAAATGATAATTATACCTTAAGCAATAGGGAAATGTTATAGCAATATAATTAATAATATATATTATATATAATATTAATATATATATATATATATATATAAATATATATTATATTATAATATATATATATAATTAATATGATATATATAATATATATTATAATAAAATATATATATAATTATATATAATATTTAATAATTAATATATCTAATATATATATGTATATTAATTAATATAATATTATTATATATTATATAGTATTTATTTTATAATATATATAATAATTATATAATATATATATATAATTTTATAATTATTATATAATATTATTAATAATATTAATAATATATTAAACATCAAATTAAATTACGTAGTTAAGTTTAGTTTTTTAGTGTAATATATATAATTGATTGAGATAATTAATATTAGATACCAATCAGTCGGTGATTTAATATTTATTATAAGAAGTAGTGAGTTCGCTAATGATAGTATGTGACTCTATCTCTGTTTAATTGAAAGTTAATGAAAAACATGAACTCGATCTTAAACTAAATATGTATTCTTAGATAATCATTTTCTTATTAATTTATTAATTTCGGATTTAATATTAAATTATATAATTAATAAAATTAAATAACTTAGTAACATTAGCATATAATTATATAAGTTTAAATGGTATGTATATTAAATCTACTCTCACTAAATCGTTAATATAATAATATAATAAATACTTTTATTCTAATAACCCCATAATGTCAATAAATTAAATCTATATAAGGAAATATATGTGGATCAGTAGCTCATAATACTCTACATAGTGTACAAATTAAATTATATGTAAATTAATAAAACAATAAAAATTTTAATAAATGTATTTCATAACATGTACTAAAGAATATTAGAAATCATATCTAAGTTCATTTCTGAATATTTTTTTTTAAATAATATTCGAGGAAAAGTAACCTTAGTCTGCACAGCTAATTTTACTGGGTTAATGGGTTTAGGTCCTTAGTATTAAAAAGATTGGTGAGGTTTGAAAGTTAATAATCTCACTCCTTATAAAAGTGTAATAATTAGGCAGAATTTGAATTCTTTGGACAGGAAAGTGAAGAATAATCAACGGATAGCGGTAATAAATATAATGTATAGTGAGGAGAATTGTCAATGGTTAATGGATGAAACTTAGTTTATCTTATACTGGATTTTGAATTGAGACTTGGTGAAATAGTTAAAGTCGAATATATCTGTGAAGTGAGAGTCCAATTGAATATAATACCGTTACATACGAAACGTAGAGAATGAATAGTATTATGTGGGATATAGTGGTTACAAAATAACGACTAAAATGGAAGTATGAGGGAGAACTTTGGGACACTAGACACCATTGTAATGATTGAATTTCGGTGAGTTGCCTATATGTTGAGAAGCTCGCCAAGAATAATTTTCTTATAATATAATATTAATAGGTGTAAGTGGTTGAGTACTGAATTGCTTGTAATAACTCAGCAATTTTGTGGATTCTAAAACCCAGAGCACGTTTTGTATTACTTCTCTAACTTTCCTCCGTTCTCAGCCCCTTCAAATCCATTTCTTGTAATCTCAATTTCATTTAAGATATATTTCACAGTATCATTAACTAAGTTATTAAAATCATTTCAACTTCGTATCTCAACCATTGGCGTTTGTGTTCGAAGGGCAACTGCTATATTTTTAATTCCTATTAATGTGCCTTCAATCCGCAACCCTCAGCGTTCTAAACTCCCAACTTTTATAATATCTTTATCAGCTTAAATTCCACTCAAGTGTTAATTTTTGGTAATATCCTCAGTTTTACTCCTACGATATTTCTTGTGAGATTTTAATTTCATTGATGCTACTTAATCCATTATCTCTCCTCTCCTTCAGTTTATGACCCATATCTACTCTAATCATTCTTTCTCTCTGTTCTAATGCAATCATTTATAACTTTATCGTCGGCATTCATAATTACTAGATCATCAAGGATTCTATTTCTTATATATGGTATCTTCTCTACTTCCAATGTATCCTAAAATCTATAATATATAACCATGTCCTTAATTCTATGCTATATCCTCGTGTTCTCAAAAAAGTGAATTAACATAATAGCCATGTTTATTTTAATCATGCAAAAATGTCCCACTAAACCTAAAAAACACTCCCAATATATAGTACACATCTTCCACTTAACTCGACCTCTCTGCGCGTTTTACCTTATCAATAAGACATTTCATAAGTCTCCCTAATGTTTATCTTCCTCTTCTACAACTTCCCTTACTCTTTCGCACGATACTGTAATTAGTATCTATTGTGTATAATGATAAGTTAACTATCTGATAAAACATCGAATTACTCAATATATAATTAATTCCTCTATCCAAAATATTTAGCTAAATACTCAATATTGATGTAGAAATAGTTGAATCGTATCAATATCTCTGCATTAATTATAATAAGCTCATATGATGTTTCTTCTCATAATATATTATGTTTATCAGAGTTCACAGCCTATTTTATTCATATTCGTAATTTTACTATGCTTTAGTTGGTCTCCATCACGTTTCTGTCTACTATCTTGCCATTTCTCATAATGATCCTCGCTACACTTAATTACCTTCTTGTGATCTTTCCTTATCCTTGAAGATCATAATCCTTGTGTTTGCCTTTGATCCTGGTCCTCAATAGATAACGTATAAATCCTAACAGATCAAACCAATACTAACATATTCAATAAAGTTTTCATCCTCTCCTCCTATTCATTTCCAGAGGAAAGTGCTTCTATTCTCAGGTACTGTTTCCTAATTGTATTCGTAATCCTTATATCGCCCCTAGTGTCGTTCAACAGTTATGGTTCTGTCTCTGGGTCGAGCACGAGGCTATCCGCAACTTTGAGTTTTTTCGAACAGATAAAGTCTCTTATTAACGACTAAATTATTAAATGAGTACGCTCACGCGGAAGTATTTTGGGTTATTTGGTACCAGCTAGAATTGGGAATTTGCTTCTCCTCACGGCCACATTTCCTCAAATAGAGTTAATTGCCTCTACTTCCTCTATATATTCATGATGAAAGACTTAGGATGGAATAAGGAGATTCCTCAGAATATACCACCTACAACGATAATAATTACTAATTATGATAATTAATATATATTATATACTTACCTATAATTAATATTATTATACTTATTTGAGAACATTAAATTATACAAATAAAAATACCTCTTTAAATAACTAATAAACACTTATATAATTAATTAACCTAAACTTAATACTAATAATATATATACTATCTACCTATTAACCAAAAGTGTTCAATTACATTTTCAAGTAATATACATAAATCATAAATATAATTTATATATATATATCATCATTATATGAATATTAATTACTATATTAATATATTAGTTAAATATATTTTATTAAAATTATTATTATTTCTATAGTAATATATCTATATATAATCCTAAATATTATATTCAATATTAAGATAAATTTCTAATCATAACACAATAAGTATAATAACATAATATATAATGTAATATAATTATAATTATACCATATCCATTAAGAAAGTTAATTATCTTGAATAATATATTAATAAATCATATTATTATAATTAATAATAAGTTTATATATATATTTGATAAATTATAATAATATTAAATTAATATATATATATATATAATATAATTAAATTATTATAATATTATATATTATTTTAATATATATAATTAATATATATTATAGTTATTATATATTATATATAATATAATTTATATAATTATAATATTAATATATAAATTATATATATATATATACATAATATTATATTATATATATATATTATATATATATATATATATAGTTAATATATATATATTATATTAATATAATAAGTATATAATATTAATATATATATATATTAATATATATTATTATATTATAAATATATTAATATATATTAATATATATATATTATATAATTAATATAATAATATATATATATTATATATAATATATTAATTATTATATATTATTATATGAATAAATAATGTTATTTTCTCACTATCATTAACAGTACTATAAAAATATTCTTCCTCTCATTACCATTAATTAATTAATACGATATATAGGCATACTATATTTTAATAAATACC
>JABUQX010071980.1:25000-27500 GCA_015478945.1 Trachelipus rathkii | reverse complement strand
ATTTATTTATTTATTTATTTACTTATATATTTTTTATTTATTTATTATTATTTATGATTGTATTTATTATATTACTTTTATTTGAATTTTCATTCATTTTGCTCGTTTTTTTTTTTGGATTCAAATCAATATCTGTGTTAAAATTCTGTAAAGTCTGTATGACAATTTTTATTTGTCCTTTTCTTGTGAGTTCTGTTTTTTGTGTCTCTGTGTCTTTCGGGTGTCTGATTTTATTTGGTCACTATGAACTTGTCTGTCAGTATTGCTCGTGTCAAGTAATCTTTTGAATCACTCTGGCGTTTGTTATGAAGTCTGAACTCTCTATGGTTGTGCGTTCTGTTCTTGTCTGGTCACGTCACCTTCTCTCTATATTTTCCTTGTATGTCTGTTTATTATGCCTGTGTCTGTGTGTGTCTATCAGTTTCAGTCTATGTTTTCACTTTAATGAAAGGTCTGTCTGATTTTATGTCTGCAAGATGATTAAGTCAATAAGGGCGTTTAGACTGCAGTAGAGCTGTATATTATGTGGTTGTGTCTGTGTCTGTTCAGGTTTCAGTGTCAGGTCTGCTGTCTTGTTGTCTGGTCTTGTCTGTTGTCTGTGTCTGTGTCTGTATGTGTGAGTTGTATTGTATGTTGTGATGCTGAATTGGTATTGTCTGTGTCTTGTCTGGTGTCGTTATGTGACATGGGTCCGTGTCTCGTGTCCTGTCAGGGTCCGTGCCGTGTCTGATTCTGTGTCTGTGTCGTTGTCTGTGTCTGTGTCTGTGTCTGTGTCTGCTCTGCGTCTGCGTTTGCGTTCTGCGCTTGGTCTGTGTGTGTCTGTGTCTTTGTCTGGTCTGTGTCGGTCTTGTCTGTCTTTCTTGTCTGTGTGTCTGTTGTCTGGTCTGTGTCTGTGTCTGTGTCGGTGTGTGTGTCTGTGTCTATTGTCGTTCTGGTCTGTGTCTGTGTCTGTGTCTGTGTCTGTGTCGTGTCTGTGTCATGTGTCTGTGTCCGTCAGGGTCCGTGCCTGTTCGTGTCTGTGTCGTGTGTTCTGCATTGTCTGTGTCGTGTCTGTTTCTGGTCTGTTTCTGTGTCTGTGTTCTGTGTCAGGTCCAGTGCCTGTGTGCTGATTCTGTGTCTGATATGTGTCTGTGTCTGTGTCTGGCGTGTCGTGTCTGCGTCTGCGTTCTGTGTCTTGTCTTGTCTGTGTCTTATGTCTGTTGTCTGTGTCTGGTCTGAGTCGTGCGCAATCTGCGTCTGCGTGCGTCTGTTTCTGTTCGTGTCTGTGTCTGTGTCTGTGTCTGTGTCTGTGTCTGTGTCTGTTGTCTGTGTCTGTGTCTGTTTCTGTGTCTGTGTCTGTGTCTGTGTCTGTGTCTGTGTCTGTGTCTGTGTCTGTGTCTGTGTCTGTTTCTGTGTCTGTGTCTGTGTCTGTGTCTGTGTCTGTGTCCGTGTCTCCTTGTGTCTGTGTCTGTGTCGCCTGTGTCTTGGTCTGTGTCTGTGTCTGTGTCTGTGTCTGTGTCTGGGTCTGTGTCTGTGTCTGTGTCTTGTTCTCGAGCCTGTGTGATCGATGTCTGTGTCTGTTGTCGTGCCTGTTTCTGTGCTGTGTATCTGTATCGTCCGTTTGTCCGTGCTCCGTGTACGTTTCTGTGTCAGGCGTTGTCTGGTCTGGTCAGTGTCCTGTGCCTGTGTCGTGTCTTCTCTGTGTCTGTCCGTTCCGGTCCCGTGATCTGTTTTCTGTGTACTGCGATCGTGTGTCTGTTGTCCGATGCTGTGTCTGGTCTGCTGTCTGCTGTCGGTCTGTGTCTGTGGCCTGGTGTCCTGATGTCTGTTGTCGTGTCTGTGGTCTGTGTCTGGTCTGGTCCCTGTCCTGTCCGTGTCTGTTCTGTGTCAGTGTCTGTTGTCTTGTCTGTGTCTGTGTCTTCTGCCTGTGTCTGTTCTTAGTCTGTGTCATGTGTCTAGTGTCTGGGTTCTGGGCCTGTCCGTGTCCGTGTCTGGTCTGTGTCTGTTCTGTTGTTCTGTGTCTGTTCTTTGCCGGTCTGTCGTGTTCTGTGTCTGTTCTGTGTCTGTGTCTGGGTCCGGTTGTCCGTGCCTGCTGTTTCTGGTCCTGTGTCTGTGTCTGCTAGTACTGTGTCCTGTTCGATGTCTGTGTCTGGTCAGGTCGTCAGTTGTCAGGCAGTGTCAGTGTCAGTGTCAGTGTCAGTGTCAGTGTCTGTGCTGGCCTGTGTCTGTGCTGTGTCTGTGTCTGTGTCTGCGTCTGTGTCGTGTCCCTGCCGTGTCTGTGTCTGTGTCTGTGTCTTTGTCTTCTGGGTCTGTGTCTGTGTCTGTGTCTGTGTTGCGTCTGCGTCTTGTCTGTGTCTGGTCGTGTGTCTGTGCCTTGGTCTGTGTCTGTGTTGTGTCTGTTCTGTGTCTGTTGTCTGTGGTCTGTGTCTGTTGTCTGTGTCGTGTCTTGTCTGTGGTCTGTGTCCGTGTCAGAGCCGGCTGTGTCTGATTCTGTGTCTGTGTCTGTGTCCGTGTCAGGGTC
>JABUQX010071980.1:0-20000 GCA_015478945.1 Trachelipus rathkii | reverse complement strand
AGGTCTCAAAGGGGAATTTTCTGAGTTTTGTGTATTTTTAGCAATCCATATATATATATTATATATACTATAAATATATATATATATAATATATATATAATAGATAATATATAATATATATATATAATATATAAATATTATATAATATATATCCTAAATAATGTAATCCAAGTTGTGTTAATAGATGGCAAGGCTAGAAAACCCTTTATTTCATAACTTTTCTCTTAATGCTAATATTATTATTATTATGATTTATGATTATTATTTTTATTATTATTATATTATTATTATATTATTATTAATTATTATTATATTATATTATTATTTTATATATATTATTATTATATTATTTTCATATTATTATTATCTATATTATTATATTATTATAAATATTATTATTATTATTATTATTATTATTTATTATTAATATTATTATTATCATCATATTGAAAACCTTTTTTCAGATTTCATTTTATAATTGGCTGTTTTAATAAACTCACCAATAATTTGCATTTTAATTACGTTATACATTTGTTTCCGAAACTGAAATATATTTGTTTGTCATGTTGCGCCTGCATCTTTATGTCCTTACGGTACTTTACCGTATAGCATTTGAAGATTAGATTCATTGGAAAAGTGTTATATTTTTTTTTATTCTGAAAAAAGCAAGCAAAAAAAAAAAAAATAAATGTGTAAACAAAAAAAGAAGTTTAATGTAAACTGCTGTAGCATAATCTTGAGTCAGAGGCGAAATTTTGAATTGACTGCGGAGTCGAAGTCGGCGAGTCGGAGTCAAAAATTTTGTTAAGTGAGTCGGAGTCGAGTCGGAGTCGGAGTCGAAAAATTTTTTTAAGGAGTCGGAGTCGGAGTCGGAGTCAAAATCCAAAATTTGAATTTTAGAGGAGACGGAGTCGAGTCGGAGTCCGAAAAATTTATTTACGGACTCCGCAGCCTAATATATATATTATATATATTATATTATATATTTATAAATATATAATATATATATATATATATATAATATATATAAAATATATATATATAAATATATAGTATATATTTATATATTATATATATATAATAATATATATATTATATATATATATATATATAATAAATATATATATATATACTATAATATAATATATATATAATATAATATCATCATCCTAATTCTTTTGGGTAAATAGTATCGGGAGGTCTACGCTAAACTAAAAGGGTGGGTCTGAAATAAAAATTCAGAAACTGTACCTTAAATTCTACATTCATTGGACTCAACTTAAACGTCTGATTTACTTTCAAAAAGGAAGGAATAAAAAAGGAAGCCGGCGAAAGGAAAACAATTAAAAAGAAAAAGCTATGGGAAAGGAAAGGAGGGATGAAACTATATTACATAAAATAATATATAATATATATAATAATATATTAATAATATAAATATAATATATACATATATATATATAGAAAAATCATATATAATAAAATAAAAAAATAAAAAAAAAAAATGAAAAAATAAAAACTATTAAAATAATAAAAATAATAATAAACGGCTTTCACAGCGGAGTTTTCGAGGAGAAGCGAAACAACATCGGTGGTTCTTAGCTGCTGAATGGAGGGACGTCCACATGATAGTTGTGCATATACTTGTATATATATAATATATATATATTTATTTATATATATATATAATATATTATATATATAGTATATATATATATTATATATATATATTTATTATATATTATATATATATTATTAAATATATAAATTAAAAATGTATATTATATATATATATATATATATATATATATATATATATATATATATATATATATATATATATATATATATATATATATATTATATATATATAAATAAATATATATAATATATATATAGTATATAGTATATATTTATATATGCATAACACTTAAATATTTAAAAACCAAATACACTCTGTAAATGCTCAAATTCATTTTTTTCACATGCAAACAAGCTAACACATATGCATTTAAATATATGCATACAGAAATATTCATGCATATACACAGATACATACTTAGCTTTACATACGCGCATGGTAATTAAATTTTTTTTAAAATTACTCCAAAATAAGAGAAGCATAAAAGCAAATTTCATCATCAAAGCATTCTATTTATTTTTCAATGGAAGAAAAGAAGCCCAATTTCTCTGACGTTTGACATCCAAGATGAGAAGTTAATCAACGTATGATATCTTTTTTAGCGTCCTCATTGAGTGCATTTTTTTTTCTCCTTGATATTTTTAATGAAGCTGGAGAGAGAGAAAGTATAGACTTATAAACTTTTTTGAACTTTAATATAACATTAAACTTGATTCTTTATAACTACAAATTGAAAACGTAAAGTAACCTTTTTTGCTGTATATGAAACTTTTTTGGGGGAAAGGGAGATAACAATATATATATATATATATATATATATATATATATATATATATAATATATATATATATATATACATATATATATTATATAATATATATAATTAGTATATATTTATATATTATATATATATATATGTTAAAAAGTATATATATATAATATATATATATATATTTAATTATATATATATTATATATTATATGTAGAAAAGTATAGATATATTAATATATATATATATATATATATATATATATATATATATATATATATATATATATTATTATATATATATAAATATATAATATATATATTATTATATATATAGTATATATATATTATTAATATTATTATATGACTCTATATATATATATAAATATATATATATATATATATATAATATATATATATATATATATATATATATATATTATATGATTATATATGTGGGGATTTGTGACCCAATCTCAGGTAGCTGGGCTAATGAAGACCAGATCACAAATTTATTCCACATTTATTCCTAACTTCAGACAAATCTCAGACGCGGTACCACTTTCGCACGACCAGTCTGAAGTTAGCCAATGAATAGTGGAATATAAGTTTGAATATATATATATATATGCCCGGTGGACCTCGTGTGGACCAGGGTAATTATTATATATATATATACAAGGGAATGAAGAATAATTATTGACTCTGTAATCCACTGATATATAGAACCGAATGCCCATAAACAGAACCGAGTGTTCATTTATGATAAATTTGGGGACGAAAAAGTTTGTCGTGTATTAAATTTAATTGAGATTTATATTAATATAAGGAAAAGGAGTATAAATATTATTAATTATTAATATATATTATTATTAGTAGTCTCTATACTGTTAATTTATTCCAGTTTGTGAATATATTTTATTTCAAATTATCTAGATAATATGAATTATGAGCTGATCGTAGTAATAAAGATTGCTTGATCTATTATGAAATTATATTTATTTATTTGATTAAAATCTATTATTATTATCATGATAATTTTACTGCAAAATGTACATATATTATTATTATTAATTAATTGATTATTGTAATTATATATTTATATGATTATAATTATTAATTATTTATATTTATTTTTATTATTATTATTTAATTTTTAATTATTATATTATACTAGATCTTAGATTAAGGATTTAATTATTTTGGGTTATACCCTTGTTATTATAGTATTATTTATTTAATTATTATTATTATTATTATTATTATTTATTATATATTATTATTTATTATTTAATTTACTATTTAATTTATATATTATTATTTAATTATTATTATTAATTTATTATTATATTATTATTATTATTTAATTATTTATATTATTATTATATTATTATTATTATTAAATTATTATTATTTTAAGGATAATATATTATTATCATTTGCTACATCTATTATATTATTATATATAGATAGATATTACGTAATTATAATATATATATCATTATTATATATTGTTATTATTTAATATAAGGTATTTAATTATTTTTAGTATTATGATTATTATCATTATATTATTATTATTATATTATGAGATTATGTCATTTACTCATTCATTATTTAGGTTGGGAGCTTCGAGATGACCTCGAATGGTTGGACGAAGGGAGATGTGTTGAATCTTTTTCATACATTATTATTATTCCGGAGGGGGAATGGTCGGATTATTGTTTTTGTCAATTACAATAATGCACTATCATTATTATTATTCCTCTTATTCAATAAGATCTCAAGATGTCGGGGCTCTCGATGTATGAACTCTATTCTCAATTCGGAAGTGAGACGGGGTGACCTTGTTCGAAGACGGATGAATGACGATGTCACCAACGCCATGTTGAGTTCAAGTAGAAGATCTCCATGTGTCTCACTCTAGTATTACACTCGACATCGATGTGTGTCGATCTATCCTCATGTTGGTGTTATTTTATTATTCAGATATAGTTGGTTATTATTATTACTCCGTTATTCCATTATAAAATAATCATTTAATTTAACATTTAATAAATTAAAATTTAAGTATACTTATTATTATTGGATATCATTATTTTCGATCTCATCACTATATTTATTTATCTGATTATTTATTTATATATTTAATTATTATTTAAATATCTATTACTAATCCATTATTTATAGGGGACATTTATGTATAATTATATCACTAAATATATATATAAACATTAATATATTATGTGTTATAGGAATAATAACTTTTAAAGCTATATCATTGATATCTGTGATATATAGTCACTAGGTATTATTCACGTTATTCTATTTACAATATTTGAATAATATTATTTGTACATTTATAATTTAATATAAATTTATATGTTACATTTTGTAATAAAATATAAAACAGCATTCATGCTCAGTAGTTTGATTGCTCAAAATGTATACGTATAAATGTATTGTATTTCGGCTTTCAAAGGACACAACACTATGTTGCAATCAGTATATAGCCTCATACCTATTCAGATAGGAGTGAAATTGAATCCTAAATTTTTCATTTTTGATTTATTGCCATTTGTAAGTAATGTAAAATTAATATCCTTAATTATAATAATTTTTGGATAAATCATATCTGTTATTTAAATGGATAACTAAAAAATCTATGTGAAACTACTATCTCGAATAAATTTGTTAGCAAAGTTGATGACTTGTGATGTGGTGGAGTCTTACTGATCTAGTCTATATAATATACGATTCTCACTGAGTTACTATCGGAGGTATATACACTATTATTTGAGATAGATTAACTATTCAGCGGTATCGTATGAGTGTATAGATAATATTACATTATATATTCTATATTGTTATTAATTAGTCTCATATAATATATATATTAGTTTTTTTTCATATGCATTTTTTATAATACGTTTTAATATTAGAATAAATTTATTTATTATTCTTATTATTTAATTATATTATTATTTATTATTATAATTTATATAATTATTATTATCATTATTATTTAAAAATTTATTATATTATTATATTAAATATTCAATATTTGTATATATATATTATTATTAATTAATTTATTATTATATTATTATTATTATTATTAATTATTATATTATTATAGTTATATATATATTAATTATATTATTTGTATAGTTATTTGTATAATTTTAAAATCATAATTTTATTTAATATTATTATGTTATATATTATATTTAATTATTTCGTATCTCAAAGGAACAACGACACTGATGTATTGCATATATAGTCATAACCCATTTCCAGATACTAGTGAGAAATTATTTATTGATTATTATATAAAATTATAATTACAAATACTTATATAAATTATATATATATATTGAAGTTTGTGGGCTTGTTTAGATATGATAAAACAATGTATAATTATTATTTCATTCGAAATATTTATATAATATATTTTTATAAATTTTATAGAAATTTTATATATTAAATTTTACTTTCTTATGTAATGGAATATATAAATTTCATTTTAAAAATGTGGATTATTTATTATTATTTAAGTATTATTATTCATTAGTATTATTACTATTATTATTATAGATTTGAATTATTTATTAAAATCAACAATATATTATCTATTATATTTTCTATGGAAATGTTACATAATCTCTGAATGTTAAATAATTTTTTATTATAAATTTCCATATATAATAACCTATATGCATTTCAGCTATTTTTTGAACTTTAATTTTATTTCTCGTGAAATTTATTTTAGAATGATTAAATTATTATTATTATAATTCTGATTATAATCATTTAATATATATTAGTTTAAAATTACAGTCTTTTATTACCCTGTATTAAAAAAAATTCCTTCGAAATATTATTAGTGAGTTGTGCTTCCCACTATCTTTAAAGCTGATTCTTGTTTTTTACTTCTATGATTATTATATGATAGTTCATTTTTTATTTGATATATTATTTATTAATTATATTATTTATTATTATTATATTAGTTATTAATCATTTATTATATATATTATTATTAATTATTATTTAATTATTTTAATTAATTCTTATTAATATTTATTATTGTATTAATTATTATTATTATATATTATTATTTATATATTATTATTATATTATTATTATTATATTATTATTATTGTTATTATTATTATATTACTATTTAATTATATTATATTAATTATTATATTATTATTATTATTTAATTATATTAATTTATTATTATACTTATTATATTAATTAATTATTATAATTTAATTATATATATTATTATATTATATTATATTTATTATTTATTTAATTCCATATATTAATTATTATTAATTTAAATTAATTAATTATTTTTATAAATTAATTCATTTATTACTAATTATAATTATTATTATTATATTATTATATTATATTAATTATATTATATAATTAATATTAATTATTAAATTATATATAATTATTATTTATTATTTTTTAATTATAATTATTATTATTATTATTTAATAATGGTTATTATCTTACAAACACATTAACGTTATGAATAAAAAATTTATTACTAATCATATTATTTATTATTTAATTTATTATTTATAATTTATTAATTATTTAATATTATATATATATTTTATATTTATTATTATTATATATTATATATATTAATTATTATTTAATTATATATAGATATATATTAGTAGTAGTTAAGTAGTAGTAGTCGTAGTATAGTAGTAGTAGTTAAGTAGTAGTAGTAGTTAAGTAAGTTAAGTAGTAGTAGTAAGTAATTAAATAATAATATAAATTAAATTATAATAATATTAAATAAATAATAATAATTATATATAATAATAATAATATATTAATTATTAATAATAGTAATATTATATAAATAGATATATTAAATAATTAAATAATTAATTGATAATTAAAATTAAATAATAATAAAATAATAATATAATTAATATATAAAATAATTAATAATATAATTAAATTAATTTATAAATAATAATAATCAATAATATGATAATATAATTAATAAAATAATAATATAATAATATAAATATATATATTATGATAATATAATAAATTAATATTAATAATAATATAATAATAATAATAATAATTAATTATATAAATATAAAAATAAATGAATAATAATAATATATAATAAATTAATAATAATTAATACAGGATAGATAAATACAAAGAGGTTGGTTTTTATGACTTACTATATAATAATAAATTATATCATGTAAAAATAACTATGCAATATGATAGATCAGCTTATATAATTCTATTTTATTACAATAACGTTCTGGTTATGGTCTAAATGATTCCATTACTTTTCAATGCCAAAAAATTGAATGAACAAATAAGTTAATAAAAATTTGCACGAAAAACTCAATCGTGACTAGAACCTCCTGAAATAAATTTCGATAGGTGTATAATCGCGATCGCAACAATTCCTACACTCACCACTCGTCCTTCCTTATTTATTTATTTATATTCTCACATATTAGTATTAGTGGCTATAAAAAAGTATGATAAGTAATATATTAATTAAAAGATTATAATAATATCAACATACAAATAAAATTAGAAAGGTGAAAAGATAGAAAGATAATACTTTATATCACGAAATGAATATATATAAAATTATTCTATTACACTATCTAACCCTTACACATTTATTTTACCTCTCTGTTTTTTGTTAGTAAGTGATAAATTCTCTTAAATCACAAAATATCAGACAAATGTTGTAAAAATTAATCATTATATAAGTAGTAATGGTATATTATGTGCAGGAACGACCTGTTATCCTTTTCCCTAGAGAGAGAGACTCATTTAGCCATAGTGGTATGACGCAGATTTCCAGGAGCCCTGGAATGCTGGATGCTGGAATGTTTTATTTAGTCTCTTGTGTAAATGTCCACGTGATCGCAAGAATTTGAGATAAGGCGCTTTTTAAATATTGATTATTACACTCTGTTATATTTTTATTATAGAGAGCCTTTTGCAATTCGTGAGCCTGGACGTCCTCGCGCACAGCCACGGAGCCGGAGCTCGTGATTGCCGGATCGCTCCTTTTAGAATTCGATCAGTTGTATTTATTAAATATACCTATATAGCGGTTTTTTCGAGATTTCAAAGCGTTTTTAATAAATCGCTTGAAGACGTCAAATTGGGTTTATTCGATGAGTCGAGTGATGCGTATTGTTCTGGAAGGTTTCCTGGAAACCGGTCAAACCAAGTCAATAGCCCGACATGACTTTGGAAATTCGTAAAGGTCGTCCGATTTGGTGCTTGAGGGTGGGTCCATCTATGGGGTTTTTTTGGGTCGGGGAATCCGTTTTTGAGGTAAGGTGAGGCGTTTGGAACAGGGAATTCAAGTCAAATGCCCGACATAACTTGGTTGGAAATTCGTAAGGTCGTGTTCAAAAGGAAATTTTTTTGAGCTTGAGGTGCCATCTATGGGTTTTTTGGTCAGGGAAGCCGTTTATGCAGGTATAGTGAGGCATTTTGGAACAGGGAAATCAAGTCAAATGCCGACCTGACTTGAATTTTCTCTTCGTAAGGTCATCAGATTTAGACGCTTGAGTGTCCATCTATGGGTTTTTTGGGTCAGGGAAGCCGTTTTATGAGGTATGTGAGGCGTTTGGAACAGGGAATTTAAGTTAAATGCCGACATGACTTGGGAATTTTCGTAAGGTTGTTCAGATTTTGACGCTTGAGGTGTTGAGTTTAAGGTTCATTAATCGGGGAGTCGGCTTCTGAGGTCGTTGAGGTCTAATGAAGGCAGGGATTGCCAGGTCAAAGGCCCGACATGCCCTTAGACCTATCTCTGAAAAACACTACGTTTTACCTTTTGAATGGTGCAAAATTTAAGGGTTCCTAAGGGTGGCGAGACCAGTTTTAAGGTTCCGGTTGGCCAATATTTGGTTTAAAAGGGTTAGGAATAAGTCCCTGAATAACCCACACTTTTTCTCAACACTCAATTTGATGAGTTCTAGTTGACTTGTCTCCTTCAACTTGGCTCCCCGTATAAGGGTGACGTAAACCTCATCGTAGACGAGGTTATGCCCCGTGCTTCACGCTTGATAGTTCGCCTCCCCCCTAAAAAAATCGAAATGTTCCAACAACCATGTAATTGGAAACAATATGCTCCAGAACGTCGGATTTTCTAGAAAGAATCGGGTAGCGGAATCAGTAAGGAGTTGGACCAACGGCACCGATGATCGGAGGCCGGTTGCGGTGCGCTAGTTATAAACATTCGTTTTAATAATTACAATATTATTGACTGTTCACGATAACTATTCTGTCTATCCATGTACATATCGTCAACTGCATTGCATCTTGGCAAGATAACCGTCTTTTCTAAATGTTCTTAACGATTGGTATAGTACTTATCAAATATCATTTTCTTTTTATAATATGGCTAACTAATATAATTTTTTTCTTAAATTGAAACAAACCATTTATTGGTTGCTATTTTTTACTTTTTCGGTTTTACATTTATACGAGAGTTATTTAATTTTTATAATTTTTTTTTACATTTTTTTTTTTTTTTTTTTAATTTTTTTTTTTTTTTTTATTTTTTTTTTTTTTTTTTTTTTTTTTTTTTTTTTTTTTTTTTTTTTTTCAAACTTTATTTTATAAGTTTAATTATTTTATTTTAATTTTTAATTTTTAACTTTTTTTTTTTATATATATATTTTTTTATTTGTTTTTATTTATTTTTGTTTTTTTGTTAAAACCATTTTGTTTTTACTAAAAAATTTAATTCTTTTTTATGTTTATATTAAAAATTTGTATATATATATACCTTAAAGCAGTAAAATCAGTAAATCAGTAAATCAAATCTGCCCTCCATACCCTCATACCCTTCTGTGATCTATTGATCTATTGATCTATTGATATATTGATTCAAGTCATATTTTGTATAACATAACACAAAACTTTTATTTATTTTTGTTTTGTTTTCTTTAAAATATTTTGTTTTTACTAAAAAATAATTTTCTTTTTTATGTTTTTAATAAATTAAAAAAATTTGCATATTTTAATCACATACCTTAAAAGCAGTAAATCAGTAAATCAGTAAATACAACCACCATCCATCCCCTGATCTATTGATCTATTGATTATTGATCTATTGATCTATTGATCTATTGATCTATTGATTCAAGTCATATTTTGTATAACATAACACAAAAACTTTTATTTATTTGTTTTATTTGCTTTAAACATTATGGTTTTTTACTTATAAAAAATTTATTTATTTTGTGTTAAATTTGTTTTTTAAAATATTTTTGTTTTTAAACTAAAAAAAATTTATTCTTTTTATGTATTATAATTTTAAAAAAATTTGCAATTATTTACATACCTTAAAAGCAGGTAAAAATTCAGTAAAATCAGTAAATCAAAACTGCCCTCATTAACCCTTCTACCCTTCCATGATCTATTTGATCTATTGATCTATTGATCTATTGATCTTTGATTCAATTCATATTTTGTATAACATAACACAAAAACTTTTATTTATTTTGTTTTGTTTCTTTAAACATTATGTTTTTACTATAAAAATTTATTTATTTTGTTTAATTTGTTTTAAATATTTGGTTTTACTAAAAAATTTATTCTTTTTATGTTTATAAACTTAAAAAAATTTTGCATATTTAACATACCTTAAAGCAGTAAATTCAGTAAATCAAGTAATCAAACTGCTCCATACCCTCATACCGCTTTCTGTGACTTATTGATGCTATTTGATCTATTGATCTATTGAATCTATTGAATTCTATTGATTTCAAGTCATATTTTGTATAACTAACACAAAACTTTTATTTATTTTGTTTGTTTTTATTTTAAACATTATGTTTTTACTATAAAATTTAATTTATTTTGTTTTGGTTTCTTTAACTTTTCGTTTTTAACTAAAAATTTATTCCTTTTATGTTTTATAAACTTAAAAAATTTGCAATATTTTACATATCTTAAAGCGCAGTAAATCAAAGTTCAATATATATCAAACTGCACCTCCATAGCCCCTCATACCTTCTGTGATCTATTGATCTAGTGATCTATGATCTAGTTGATTCAAGTCATTTTTGTATAACATAACACAAAAACTTTATTTATTTTTGTTTTGTTTCTTCTTTAAACATTATGTTTTTACTATAAAAATTTATTTAATTTGTTTTATTTTCTTTAAATATTTTGTTTTTACTAAAAAATTTATTCTTTTTATGTTTATAACTTAAATTTTTTTGCATATTTACATACCTTAAGCAGTAAAATCAGTAAAATCAGTAAAATCAAACTGCCCTCCATACCCTCAACCATTCTGTGATCTATTGATACTCTATGATCTATTGAATTCTATTGATCTATTGATCTGTTGATTCAAGTCATATTGTATAACATAACACAAAAACTTTATTTATTTTGTTTGATTCAAAAACATTATGTTTTTTACTATAAAATTTATTTATTTTGTTTAATTTGTTTTTAAAATATTTTGGTTTTTACTAAAAAAATTTATTCTTTTTATGTTTATAACCTTAAAAAAATTTGCATATTTACATACCTTAAAAAAGCAGTAAATCGTATATAAATCAGTAATCAGTTAAAATCAAAACATGCCCTCCAATTGCTTCACGTTTAATAAACACAGTGCACCAATATAGGCGTCATTTGATTGATTCTATATATTGATTTTATATAGAATTATTACATATAGATATTTTATAATTGCTATCAAGTCATATTTTTTAATATATACATAGTAATATATAGAATATATTAAATAACTTTTTATTTATCTTTGTTTTGTTTCTTTAAACATTATGTTTTTATAATAAAAACCATAGATAATAAATAAATTTATTTTATTTATTAGTTTTATTTGTTATTTTAAATATTTTGTGTATTTATAATCAATTTAATACTAATAACATCATGTTATTTTTTTATGTTTAATATTAACTATTATAATAATAATTTATAATTTAACTATATAATATACCAAATTATGCAACACAGTATAAATCCAGTAAAATATCAAACTGCCTACTATCTATATCATAATCCACTCATAATAATACTCACGCCTTCTGGTTGTAATCTATTGAATTATACTATATAATTGATTACTTATTGAATTCATTAATAATATGATCTATTATATATGATTGAAGCATCATATGTCATCAAATATTATTTAATATACTATAATAACCTTATAAAACAAAAATTTTTATTTATTTTGTTTTTGTTTTCTTCTTTAAAATATATATGTTTTTTAACTTATTATAAATATACTTTTATTTATATTTTGTATTTTATTCTTTAAATATTTTGTGCTTAATAATATACTATAAAATAATATTATTCATTTTTATAATGTATTATAAACTTAATAATTTTTTGTAATATTTTCCTTACTTTTATAAATTGGCTAAGTAAATCAGTATAAAATCAGTATTATCAATATCAAACTCATTGCCCTTCTATATATCATTATTATCCTTTAATTAAGCTACTATTAACTGTGTATCTAATATTGAATACTATATTGATAAATAATAATCTGTTATAAATATTAGATCATACTATCTCTCGCACTGGGATTATGAAACCTGGTGCGATTCTATGCAAGATCATATGACGCGAGTAAGTGTTTGATTCTGATATACACGCACCACGAATGGACTAAGAAGAACGAACACACAACACCGGGACGATATTAGATTTCTTCTGTATGTTTGTTTGATTCTTGTAATAAATCACATTTCACTTCTGTTTTTTTTACACTATCATGAAAAACCAAAATCTATATATGTCACTCGTCTCTCGTCTTTTTCACCAGTCCACACTTCTCTCGTGAGTGGTGTCAAACAATATATAGCCACTTGTGCTTCATTTAGTGTAAACTCTACTATAAATATAAATTTACTGCGTGGTAATTATAATGTAAATATTGATAGTAGAAATTAACTGCTATTAACTTAAAAATTCCTGCATATTTACTCATAACCTTAGCAGTAAATCAGACCTATAAAAAACTCCAGTAAATTCCACAGTGTGATAGATCTTTCGAACTTACAACTAATAACCCCCTTAATCACTATCTATTACCCACCTCTTTGCTGGGCTTTGTGATCGTAATCTGGAGCCTTAAGCAGAGTTGAATCTATTGGAGACGTTAAGTATAGTTTCATATGTTTCGCGCGATGGGGTGGTTTTTATATTTTTTTTGGAAAAACGGTAACAACTCCCAAAGGCCCCACACCAAAATAAATCGTGTTATGTGAAGTTTTTTTGGATTATGATTAATATAAATTTAAAAAAAAAACAATTCATGAAAATAAATATGAGCATAGAAGCAGTAAGTTGGGGTTTCACTCTCTAGTTTTTTGGTTGTGTATTTGTGATTTTCTGTTTGTATGGTTGTTCAGAAGTATTAATCTCGACGTCTTAATAATATATTATGTCACTATCTTGTTGTCGTGGTCCGTCACATTATACGATGTTGGTATATCATATCCAAAATATTACTTGTAGCTAATTGGGCAGTTCAACATCACTCTTTGTAGCTGTGACACTGTAGTACTTCATGGGGATCATGATTTTGCAATACCTTAAATAATCAGACACTGCGTAAAGTGATCTCAAACTGTCGCCTTATGACAGGTTGAGCAGTTTTCTTATACAATTCAATTTTATATTCCCTACGCGCTCTAATATATGTTATGGATATCTATGATCATCTCTGTGCGGTGCTCTATGTTTGACTTGCATACTACGTGATTCGCTATCTCCCGAATGGATGGACTAGATTAGATTAGAAGAGTTTGTATTGTTTATCTCTTTTTAGATTTGGTGGGTTACCAATTTAATAATTACCATACAGCAAACATTTACAATCTTTCTTTATTCGTATTTTTTCGTTTTTGCTCTTTATGTCTGTGTTAACACATTCGTCACTGCTCTTATTCTACTCAAATACATAGAACTTAATCAGTGTCTAATTTACAGACGGATAACATTCAAATGTCAAACTGTAGCTATCTTACAATTCATCTAAACACTAGAAATAAGAGGAAATTAACAGTATTATTAATAACAACGACAGCAAATAACAATTATTAGTTCTAGTCTTTGTGATATAACTTAACACAACTTGGCATTTTTTTATCATTTACCTTTGACATCATGGGCTTGTCAGTCACATAACATAATTTAGTAAATTCTCCTATGAGCTTAAATCAATTCTCTCGGGCACACTCACTTTTAGTTTTCCTTGGAAAACATTCTCCAATCCCTCTCACATAATTTATCTCCTTGTTTGCAGAAAGCCATGACCTGATTTCTTCCTTCTTATTCTTGATCATACACTAGGGTTTATACTACACATTTCGTATCTAATTCTATAGACTCACAAGTCATAAAATCTTTGTGACTTTTAAAACTGAGAATTCATTCAAAGTCATATTATATCTGTTATTTTTTTGTATATTCGTTTTATCATTTCAAACTGCTTTCGATTTTTTATTTATCACACAAGAAAAAATTACTATACACTTTTTCTCTATTTGCTAACTTTTTACCTTCCAATATAATAATAGTTTCCCCTATGGATTAATACTACAAATGATACTAGCTATAATCAAGTAACACTACAGTCACATAACAGTACGAAAACATTGTTTTTTTTTATACATAATAGTCACCCCCTCATACCTCCTTTCTCTCGTGATTCTAAAAATAATTATTGACTTACCTACTAATCTGCACTATATCCCATTTAATCTCTATAAATTCGTATTCCACTAATTAAAAAAATATATTGACTCCCACTCAAAATTAGTATTGCTTCACCAAAAGAATACTATCAAAGTCTATATTTGTATAATACGGCAAGGACCAGAAGAGAAACTCTATTACATTTGAGTATTTTATTTTTTCCGTTTTGATATTCATTTCAGTTTGTAAATGTTATATTTCCGTTCCTTCCATATATGATACATTTATAAAAAAATATATTTATTTTCCTAGGCTGTCTATATATATGCTCTAGGCATCCTGATTATTTTTAACGGACTATTTAATATCAAGCATTGATATTTATATTAAATTCTCCTAGGATGATTCTTTTTTATATGATTTATTCACACTTATAAAAGAGAAAAAGATATTATTATAATTGTATACATATCTTATTTTTCATAGTATGAACGATGAACATTTCATCGTTAATACAGCGTAAATTGTGCACGAATAACATTCAAACTGGTAATCAAATCAATACAGATCACTAAATTGACCAGGCCTCTTCCTCGACCCCCCTAATTCTATGATACATAGAGGTTGTATTTGCAAGATCTCATGAAGGTTAACATAAATATAGTGATCTAGATAAATTTATGAGGTAGATTTCATTGTTTATATCTAATTTTTTATATGTTATTATTAATAATAAATAAATACATTACTTTGGACTCACACTTTTGTAACGATTGATGGGCTCATGTTGTTGAGTGGTTAGATCTTGTTGTTTGTTATAGTGTTGTCGTTGTTGGTGCTCAATTTGATGAAATAATTTTGTTGGTTTATTTAGTTTTGCTATGATAAAATCAGGTCTTAAGCAAGATATTTAGAAAACTATATAAAGTGTTGACACAATGAGGGCTATATTAATTGTAAGATAATACAACGCAACTCAGAGATCATCTATCACCTTTTATACAATAAAATATGTCCATTAATATTGATATATAATATATTATATGTTATGATATTTAGTCTCTTACATTAAAGCATTGGTAATACTTTGATTAAAAATTATAACACACGCAAAAAATAGAAATAGTATCCCATTCCTGTGTTTAGTCTAATTCTTGGGCCAGACTGAACAAAAGCTACAATGTTCAGTTGTTCGTTCTACAAGCTGTAGATAAAGCTTATTTAAAATTAATATGTTCATCATATACGAATTGATGAATAAACCTGATATTAATAATTTAATATAATATGTGTATGTAATCTAATTTAAAAACTATACTAAAGGGAAGTAAAAATTTCCAATGGTGTTCCTCTTGCACAGTTTAAGATTACATAAAAATTATTATTAATTAATATTATTTATTATTTATTAATATATAGTAGTAACCTTAAATATTTCTAATACCTAAATTCAACTTTATTATTAATAGGGATTTAAGTTATAATTTTATTATTAATTATATTATTATTAATTATTATTTAAATATTAATTAATATTATATATATACAAATAATTAAATATGTATATACTATATATTCAGGACGTGTTCATGCAATAATAATAACCCTAACATTCAGAGATAGTAAAAATGACACACACTAATCGAAGACAACCATATATTACACACACACATATCACACACACCACACATTCTTAACCTAACAAACCAAGGACTACACTCAGCTCAATATATATATTAAATATGACAACTTTATATTAACTTCTTAGCACTAGCCAACATAATACCTGTCCTTATTATTTAAAGTTTAAATAGTGTCTATATTATATATATTGTGTAGTGTGTTAGGTTTTTCTCGTAGTAGTATGTATGTGTATATGTTGGTGTTTGTGTAGTGTGTGTGTGTGTTGTAGATGTTAGTGTGTGTGTGTGTGTATATGTAGTATAAGGCTGTTGTTAGGTTTTTGTTAATGATTCATATACATATATTTTATATAGTTGAATATAATAATAATATTTAATTAGTAATATAATAATTGATACATAAAATTAAATTATATAAATATATAATAGTTGCAGTAATGATAAATTGAATGTTACGTATAACTTGTATTTATATTAATTTATAGTTTATTGAGCTGTTTTGTAGTGTATAGTAAAGATATTGAGAATTGCTATGACCTTCTTCTTGCTAGGTTAGTTTGAAAACTTTTAATTTTAGTTACCTTTGATTAACGTAATGCAGTATGTCCTAATTTTAATAAATTAACATTACAATAATTTTGATTTAGTATTTCATATGATAATATAATTGTATAATGTAACATTTAAATAATTAATATTTTAGTCAGATATGTTTGAAAAAGTGTTGTATATATTTTCATTTAATTGAAACGTATGATTATTTTATACACAGCAACAGCTAAACAACAACAACAACTCAATAATATGAAACAAGTAAAAGAACACAAAACAACAACAACAAATACAACAACAACAAACAACATAAAAGCAAAGATTTTATTTTTATGTTTATGTTATACGAAACGATAACCAGATGCAACCAGAACATTTTGTATACTCATCAGCTTCAATAGATAATCATTAGATAGGGCAGGAGTGGTACTGGATATCAAGTCTTTGATATATTTAATGATTATTTAATACTGTTTTAAGGTATGTAAATAAATGTAATTTTATATGTAAGTTATATTAAAGAAACATGCAAAAGTATATTATGAAAAGAATTTTAATTAAATACTACAAATTACAATTTCAATATCAAGGCAATATAAGTCAAAAAATTAAAAATAAATTTATTTTAAGTTAAAAAGGCGTACCCGAGAAAAATCAACGAAATAAGATAAATAATGTCCTTAAGTGATTATGTATAGCATATATGACTTGAATATCATATAGATCATATAGATCGAATATGAATTCAATAGAATCAATTATAGAATCAACAGAAGGGTAATAGAGGGTTATGGAGGGTCAGTTTGTTACTGATTTACTGATTTACTGTTTAAGGTATGTATAATATGTACAAATTTTATTTATGTTAAATAAACATAAAATAAATAGAATATATTTTTATTTAGATAATAAACGTATATAAAAAGTTTAAGAAAAATAGACAATAAATAAATAATAAGTTTTTGTGTTATGTAAGTTATACACTCGAAATATTTAATGACTTACGCATTAGTTCATAACTGGATTCAAGATCAATTTAAACTATTCAAATATTACACCAAGAGACATACTGTGTGAGTAAAGTAGGTCGGGCGAGGGTCTTTGTCGCATATTTTTTTAACACGCTGATTTACTGAAGGTTAATACCTGAGCTGAGAAGTGTATTTGGTAGAAACACAATGTAATGCCAGAAATTTGATCGTTTCCATTTTAGACCGCGCTTGAATCAGCTGGCACAGCTGGTTCTAACGCACTTATAACATAAGAATGACTCTACGACAAAGAAAAAGTTAATACTTATAATTATGTACAAAGTAAAATTAAACAACAGATAATAAACATAATTTTTCTAAAGTTATAAATAACTCATGAGTTAATATGTTTATCGCATAAAGAAATGCATAAAACTAAAAATAAATAAAAGTTTTTGTGTTAATGTTTATATGAAAATTATGACGTTGAAAGTTCAAATAGAGGGTGTGATTAGGGTTGAGTCATATTGATGATTAATTAGATCCTAAAAGGTATATGAGGATATGAAGGGTACAGTACTGTTGAGATTGTAATCTCAGATTTTCACCTATAGATTTGTACTGATCTTTTAGTTCGATGATGTTGTATATATATAGCGAAATAAATTTTTTTGCACACGTATACAACCATAAAGCCCCCCCTAAATTTTTTTTTAGTAAAAAACAAAAATATTTCACATTTATATATACTCACTCTAGTGAAGCAAAATAAGTAATGATAGTAAATTTCTACTCCTATATTTTATATATATAGATAGCATAAACGAGTAAATGAGTTTTTGAATACATTGAAGGAATCAAAAAACAAAAATAAAATAAAAGTTTTTGTGTTATGTTGTATAAAAATATGACTTGAATCAATACAGCAATAGATCAGATCAATAGGTCAATAGATCACAGAAGGGTAGTAGGGTAATGAGGGAGTTTTTGAATTATCACTGATTTACTGATTTTACTGCTTTAAGGTAATGATAAAATATGCGTTTTTTAATCGTTATAAACCAATAACAAAAGTGTAATTAAATTTTGTTTTTATTAAGGTAAAGGGTCATTGCTGAAATACGAGATATCCTCTTAAAACAAATTAACAAAATAAAAAATATACCGCTATACTATAGTAAAAACATAAATGTTTAAAATCCAAGAAGTGTGTAAAAATGCGGATGTCTCAGTAGGTTATGTGCATTCAGCATCACATAGGGTGATTAATTAGATTCAATAGATTCAATAGATCAATAGATAATAGGATGAGTATGAGAGAAGGGTATAGGGTATGGAGGGCAGTTTGGTAATTTTTCTTTTGGTGTTATACTCATGCATTACTAGGCTTATGAGGTTGTCTAGTTTTAAAGTAGTTATTGCCTACAAAATAATCTCTCATAAAGATCTCTGAATAGCCACACACATAAATACAAGAATAATGTTGGTTGGTTGAATTAGTAGGATAATCAAGACTATATTTCAAAGGCACAGAAATAAAATACAAAAAAATTATATCCAATAAATTATTTATAGTAAAATTGATAGAGCGATTATCATGCCTTTTTTAGGCTCAATCGCTGAAACAACTTGAGTAATACAAAAATAAAAGTTTTGAGTGACTGTTATGATTAT
>JABUQX010071979.1:0-32500 GCA_015478945.1 Trachelipus rathkii | reverse complement strand
TTAAGTCCCCGTCATAACAAATAAACAATACTATATCTTGACCAAGCACATACCAGATCTCTGGCGACAGAATATCGTAAGATCCCAATACTTATATCACTAGACCGATACTGATTATTCATTCAAGCCATCAACCGCCTCTCATACACCTCTATCACTCCCTCTCTCCGATTATCCTACGAAATGACGCGACTGTCTCAAATCCTGACCATACGTAATCAGAAGCGTCTCCGACGTACGCGTCATGAGTAGCATGTGGAAAGGACTGATAAATATGGTCAATGCTAAGCGGTGTATTATTCAGTAGAAACAGTCAATTCCAAAGATTTAGTTAATAAAATCCAGATACTGTTATTAGAAGCATGCTCGGATCTTCTCCCAAACTACCGTGGATTTGTTGCTGGATGGTGCCTGCGGTATGCTGCTGCCCTACCAAAAAAATTCGTGGGTCATATTTCAGATCTTACCAGTACCCAGTTGCTCAAGCGACTTTCATTAACCTTCTTTTAACACTCATCCGACTGATTTATTTTCACTTCCGATTGGCCTCCTACCCATTTCCACAATAATGTTTGAAATGTGCCCTGTAGTTTTTACCGATAATCCAAAAAGGTCTATATCTGTGAAGAGCCATTTAAACAAAAGGGCTCCCTAATCGCAGACTAAGTATTTCTGGATATAATTATCAGCATGTGATGTGCTTATAATGGACTGTGACTGAGGATTTTTTTTTTGTGGGTAATTCTTAAATGGGAATTTCTAATGTTTGTCTTCGTAAGTGTCTCTCTATTGTGTGTTCTGTTCAGGTATTGGTTGGAAAGGTTACTGGCGTGTTTTCTGGGTCCACGCTTATTTTTTGTCTTGGCGTTATTGTCTATTCAGTATTGGATTTCTATTGTGTATTTTTTTATTTTTGTTTTGTGTGAGATGAGAGCTTTTTTTATAAATTGTTAATATTGCGACCAACCGTGGCCCGAAACTCAGCTCCACTGGACCAGATAATCAATTCTTTTTCTTTCGACTACTTTCACTTCGGAAGAATCTGAACGCGACGTACTTGGATCCTCGTGAATAGATTGTCAGCAATACTCTTCCGAACAGTTCCACAAAACAGACAGTCCACCTCACAATCCCGTACAGCATTCTCTTCGTAATACCACCCCTAGCGCTGTGAAAGACGTATTGTACCATGTACACGGCACTCACCACGGTCCATCATATCGCCTGTACAACCGTACTGCACGCTAAACGGAACGCCTTCCCGAGTGCTCAAAGCAAAACAACATAATACCTACGCGGCGCAACGACAGCCCCAACTACACACTCTCACAAGAACACCCTAGGCACAACTACCAACCGCTACGCACATCTGCACCACCACTTCCCAATCGAGTGCGTCCCAATAGCACTACATAAAAATACATCCACGCCACTTACTGCCCTTAATTACCTGTATTATCGTACACTATCCCAGACGGCTCATGCCGTCCATCGCCGAGTTCGAGAAGTGTAATGGCAAGTCGAAATGGTTTTTTGACGCCTGGGTTTTCAAGGTATTAATTATGCTTATTTCATTTTGACCTTCATGGTTCTGTGACAGGGCCATATCACGGACTTGGTTTCATTTCAGAATAAGAGACTTTCTTAGGTCCCAAGTATCATTGGTGGCTTCTTATCATAATAATTAAGTGCTTTGTTTAATTAGTATGACGATGGTAAGTTTATTGTGATATGACTGATTCATGGTTGTGAAATTACAGTTGCTACGGCCTTTTTTTTCTCTTTTCAATGAACTACGCACAAATATGAGACAGCCGCATACCTATTCAATCCACAATTACCACTAGTCTCAATCGACTGGCAAACAACTCGAACGCGCGCACCTATTTAGACAAAACTCGACTAACTCAAGCACATAACTGGTGCGCCAAATTCGCTTCACCAGTTTCCACATTCGAAACAGTAGATCGTAGAACCGCCAGCTACCGGGTACTGCACCATCAACAGATGAGGTACTTTAGCTCTTCGGGAGTATATTTGTATTCCAACTGCCTATTCGAGCCGTAGAACGGCGCGCAACTGGCCGGACTATTCTACGCGGCACATCATGATCCGCAACAAATCGACCTCCGTAAAGTACCACCAATCCCATCACGCACTTCTTCCAACGTACGTAGTTTCCGAGAATGGTCAGAGCTTTACTCGACACTTAATCTTATTTTACAATTTCCCCCAGTGTTAAGAGACCGCCACAGCATCAATTCTCCTCATCGAGGAATTAATACGACCACTTGCACGAGAACCCCCTACCATCTACGGCCCGCACCTGCAAGCACATCGGCAGAGTCCCGTTCGTAAGTAGAAAATCTGATTCACCCTAGTTCGTACCCTTCAATACATCACCGCGACATTCGACATCCTACTATGACTCTACCAAAGGATCCACTATCAACAATACCGCTTGCAAGAAATTAATTTGGAGATAAGGCAATAATTTCTTTACATACCAATCTGGCCGGAGCTTCCAAGCAATCTACCTTCCCACGCCACCTGTCTGAGCCAGTTTCAATTCTATATTTGCTCCGCACTCCGCTCTATCACTCGTCACGCACAACTGCATACGCCCCACAATAATCGTGTCTCTCCGTTATCATTTCTTGATGTGCATCTCCTTAATAACTCAGTACTACAGTGGGTTCATCTGTCAAGCACGTTCTTCCACCGCACTCTAGGTTTTCAAGTCGAACGCTGTTACATCCGGACGTTGTGGACTTGTGTACCAGATATCAAATGCCCGATATCCGATCTATAATTTTGGTGGTTGTTTACCCTTATAAACGGCAAACCGATCCTACATGGGATAGCGAATCTTCAACAATCGGTCAAGATAAGACCACTCAACACAACTCATCCGCATCAGCGACACTATGTACCGCTCAACAACCAACAAACATATCCACTCACACGAGGACACCAGAAGGTGCTTATCAACTCCTCACGTGAGACCAGAAAAGGCACCAGCCACAACATAGGCAGGCTCTCACTGATGAACCGGCCTCTTAAGGGCACTTCAAGCAATCAACAGACTTGGCGATCGAACCGCGACCACTCAATCCCCCGTCAGTACTATACGTCGCATCAGCTATGATCTTTATTTTAGCGAGTAACCAAATTAAAGGTCTCTAAATTATTACTCTCTATTCATATATTTACTATAATTATTAAACAATAATTTTTTTTATTTTTTTATATTTTTTAACATTTCCTAATCTAAAACATTTTACCCAAGATTCCATTCCAAAATGTATTCCTTTTCGCTGTAGCTTTTGTAGTTTTTGAGATATTTTTTTTTTTTTTAAAACCAATTTTTAACTCGGCACTAAAAAATTTGTTATCAGGCATTTTTTTTCCTAGCTATATGTTAAGATGGTATAACCCTTTTTCCCGGCGGTAGCATGTTGTAGTTTTTTGAGAAATGGATTGAAATATTTGTATGGGTTTTTTAAACTGGATTTTCACCATATATTATATATATTATATATATATATATATATATATATAATATATATATATATATATATATATAATATATATATATATATATATATATACTATATATATATATATTATATATATATATAATATTTATAGTTATAATATGATTCGATGGAAACAAAAGTTACTCTGGCTTAACGCCCACACGGAACGGGCGCTCTCGGATCAAAAAAAATTTTTTACAGGTAGCATCTATGATACATAAATAGATAGATGTTTTAAGGGCGAAATGAATTTTTTTTTTTTTTTTACCTTGTTCTAGGGGAGAAATTAGGTTAGTTTTGAAGGTATAGGATTACGTTAGGTTAAGTGCTTAATGGATTTACGAGTCAGGTCATGGTCAGGACGTCAAGGCAAAAAAAAGTTACATTCCTTCCGAACCTAAAAACTCTATTTAAATGTATCATAAAAGAGTCTCACCATGTAAAAAAAATTTTTTGATCCGAGCTCCCGTTCCGTGTGGACGATTAAGTAATTTTATCGCATATATATATTATATATATCATATAATATATTATATGTTATATATTATATATATATATATATATCATAGGTATGATTATAACATAGTATTATACTATATAAATATAGAGAGAGAGAGAGACGAGAGAGAGAGAGAGACTGGGAGAGAGAGAGAGAGAGAGAAGAGAGAGAGAGAGAAGAGAGAGAGAGAGATGAAGAGAGAGAGAGAGAGAGAGAGACGAGAGAGAGAGAGAGAGAGAGAGAGAGATGAGACGAGAAGAGAGAGAGAGAGAGAACGAGAGATGATCGAGAGAAGATAAGAGAGAGAAAGTTAGAGAGAGAAGAGTAAGATGTGAGAGGAGGAGAAAGAGGACGGAGAGAGAGAGTTTTAAAGAGAGACGAGAGATGGAGAGATAGAGAGAGCACGGAGTAGCAAAAATAATTATTCAAACTGATAATTATTTATATTTTTATTCAAACTGATAATTATTATTAAAATTATCTTTACCACCACTTACTGGTTGTGTGTAGATAGAAATATTTTCGCGTGTCTACACACCAAAAAATTAAATATATAAATAGAAATTCACGGCATTAGGGTTACGGAAAATTTGAAATGCTGACACAACCACAACGTGAACGCCAGCACAGTTGTTGTACAAAAATGTATATAGCATATCTATCCGATTCTTTTAGCTTAATTGCAACTATCTTATAATTTGTTGTGACTTCATATTTTAAATAGTTATGTACTCACTTGCTTAAATTTTTGTGCGATTAATTTATAGCATCGCTCGCTGTTGATTAATTCGTATAATGCACAATACAACAAGTAGTTTAAGTACATTTTATTTTATAACTAGTTTTATAACCTTTATTTTATAACCAGTTAAAAATAAACAACTTCAATTGGCTACAAACAAATGTCAAAATAAAAAAAATGTACGTCTTTTATAATAAAAATTCAATTAAGTTTTTCCAAATTTTTGTGTGAAAAGTTTATACAAAATTGTTTTGGGAGTCGAAAGGAGTCGTTTTTTTTCACTCGACTCCCGACTCCGACTCCCAACTTTTTGGGAAATCGACTCCCGACTCCGACTCCGACTCCTTACCCCTGAAAACGCTCGACTCCCGACTCCCGACTCCCGACTCCCGACTCCGACTCCCTATCCCTGTATTATTATACCTTTTATTAAGGATGTGACCAAAAATAAATTATTGATGTGATAGGACATAACTTAATTAACGTGACATTAACCTACAACTAATATTATAAATATATATTTATCTATTATTTATTTATATGGTTTTTGCTCACATTCATCATCATCTTATGATAATCAACAACCTGTGGTGAATTTATTAGAATAAAATCTAAGGTAATATATAGTTTTCATATAATAATAGAATAGAAACTTTTCATAAATACTAGTTATTAGTGTTAGCATTACCTAAGTCAATATATTATTATTAATCAACGACATTACTTGTATAATGGATGCTTGGGTTAATGAAGAATTGTGTGGAGACTCCTTTCAGGAATGTGAAATAGAAGGTTATTCACTTTATTTATACCAGCATAAAGGAAAGAAGGGTGGTGGTCTGGATATTTGTTAAAAATATTAAATCTGTGTTAATAACTGACATTAAAACTAATCATGATGTTGAGGATAATCTGTGTGGGTAGACATCCTTAAGTATACAGTAAATCAGTACAGAATGAATGAGGGCATTTTATAGACTTGGCCAGAGTCAAGAATTAGACATGGAAATGGTGAAGAAAGAAATTGAGACAGCATGCCACAATAAAGAAAAAGGTATAGCCATAATGGGTGATTTTAATTTTCCTGGCATTTAATGGGATTCCTTGTCTAATATGGACCATAGTAGTTCTGTATTTATAAATTGTGTATTAGACAACTTTTTAGCCAGATGGTATAACCATAAATACCGAATAGAGAGGGAATAAACAGACCGGTTTAAACTTTGATATATTAACGACAATGGCAGATCAGTATATAATTTCATCATAGGTTTCAGAAGTTGAGAGGAGATTATAGGATATTAGTGACCATAATATATTAATAAAAAGATTTTAACATGAATGTGTAGTAATTAACTGGGCCCAAAAATATTGCAAAGTTATATAAGGAAAAAGATCTAGATTTCCTAATAAATTGAAGATTCTACCTAATATTTGAGACATGCTGTATAATTGCGGGATATATATCAAGAGTTTAAAGACCTAAAAACTGTTATGTTGTTTAGTATTTGAAAATTTTTGATTAATATTCTAAATATCCAGTATGTCTTAAAAGATAAACCCATTAGGGCAAGTGAATAGTAAAAATACTTGTTTAAATGATATTATCAGTTTGAGAGAAATCTAACGAAAAGTGCAGATGTTTTAAAAATATTCAAGGTGTAGTGAATATTTAATTGTCGCTTTAGAATATTATATAGAAAAAATAGAAATGAACTTAACCAGTATCCAATAAAGATAAGTATTGAGCAAAGAGAGACGGGAAATTAATTTACAATGAATAGTATTTAAGGACCTGATGAGTATTTTAGCTTTTTTATAATAAAATTTAAAGTAACTAAAACCAGGGACAATTTGGGTTCGATAATTATAAATTGTTAGAATAAATTTTAGCGAGAGATTCCAGATATAGGAGTTGGTCTCAAATACATTTTCAAGTGCTTAAATTTTGTAGTCTAAGAATGTATTTAATTAGAGAGTGTATGTAAGAAGATTTTATTGGGAAATGAATTAAGAGTAGAGATAAATATGGATAAGATATAGATATGATATAGGAACTACGATTAAGATATGATAAGATAGTGATTATCCTGATATGAGTCTATAGATAGATAGATTATCAGTGATAGATATGTAGATAGATAGATAAAATGATAGAGATATGATAGGATTATGGAGTTACGTATAGATCATGATAATGACTAATAGACTAAGATAAGAGATAAGATTTATTGTAAGATAATGTTGAGAGTGATAGTAAAGTAGATATATTTGAATAGTATACTTATATGATTAACATGATAGATAGATATGATAGGAGATATTATAGATAGATAGATACTCGAATATGATAAGGTATAGATTAGATATGATAGGAATCTAGATACTGATATGAATTACGATTAGATAGATGTAGATAGAAGTAGATTGAAACCAAATGTAGAATTACAAATGTTGAAAGAATGTAAGGTTCGTAACTTCTCATGTAAGGTCTGATTGTTAAATAATAAAGATGCCTAAGTACGTCCGTCGGCGAGTGACAAGCATGTGTGAGTATGTAGGATAGTTAAAAATATTCATTAAAGGGAGAATGAGGAGTAGACATAAATGTATAAAGAAGAAGAGTAAAATGTTTTTTTTTTGCTTATACATAAGGTCAAGATATGCCTACCATAGATAGTACTAAACAAAAAAGATGTTATTTAGCATGTATATTATATATTGAGATTTCTCACGAGAACTTTGTCATAGATTTTTGAGAAATATATTCTCAATAAGAAAAGATAAAGTATACGGTTGACACGAAGAAATTTCCGTTAGAGATTAGAAATTTTATACATAACTCATTGAGAGAGTGAGAAAAATCGATTTATTCATTTAACCCTCTTGTATGATTGAGAGAGGAGAATTCTTAGAGGCATGCGTATTTGTAAATTCATCTGTTCTATCAAATGTATACACGTTGATGTGAGGTTAGCTTGATATATCTGAGTCTAAGAAGTATACACATTTATGTTCTCAACACATTTAACACATAAGCTTGCAGAGGTTAAATTACTGGCGACACGTATTAAACTTGTACCTATTTCAAAACGCCTACTATTATACAATCAGTAGTGATTTGGGGGGATCTGAATAAACAAAAGTACTCAAGCTTTCCAATAGAATTTTTCCCACTCCTATAAGAATCATAATGCATTTGAGTTTATTACTATATTTTATATATTATTAATGAACAATTTATTATATTACACATATATTAACAATTATATTAATATGATAATAAATAATTAAACATATATTATAAGTAAAAATAAATTAAAATATAAATGAATATAAATAATTATATTGACAACATATAATGAACATTATCAAGTAAAGAATGTACACTTAATTCACCCCATCAAGGAAAGATCGAATGAAAACTCTAGCATAAAACTTTAATATCTAAACTTTCAATAATAATAATAAACATTATTAATAATTATAATACACTCTTTCTGCTCTTATGACCCAGCCCGAGCACATTAATATTGCATAATAGAATATGACTGAACGAGAGGGTTAATAGTATGCAATTAGCACAAGACAATCTATAATATTATTAATAATATGATATTTTTAAGTCTATGTATGAAAAAGCAAATCCATAGAGACTGGAAAAACAAACATAAAGTATATGTGCACACTCTATTTAAATTAAAAGTAGGTAAAATAAGAGAAGTATTGGGAAATTATGAGGCAAGCTAGACTCATATAAAGCATCATCTGGTATGAAAATCAAAGTTCTGGAAAAATTACTGAATTAGGCATATAGAAGTAAAAATTAATAGTGAAGAATTAAGGATATTAGAATTAAACAATGACTACACAGTCATGAGTTTCATAGAAAGGGTAATCCATGTCAAACAAGCCTTTATTAGAATTTATGGAAATAATATAAACACTCTTATTAGCAATCTGACTGAGGGATCCAGTGTTGGTATAAAATACGTTGTATTTCATGACATAGAAGCATAATTTGAGATAAGGTTTCCCACATAATAATATGAACGCTTATGAAAATTGAATTATTATGCAAATATGATGGTGATATAGAGTGGACTGTGTATAGATGGTTAGGAATTTATATCAATAAGAAGTGGTTGTGGAATTCAAACTAGAGTGAGTACTAATTAATGATAGCAATATTAGATATACTCATAATGAGATGAAATATATAGAAGAGTAATTTGTACCCCCACATATGGGTATTACAGATGCTGAGGTAGACACTACTATATGTACCATCATAATAATTATATATATGAATTTAGACAAAGCCAAAGTTTTGGTCAGTAAATGCACAGTCCCACAACTGATAATGATGGACAATTTCATACTAAAGGTTGATATAGGGTATGGAGTTGCTACCTCTAAGTAAGTGAAAATAGTGATATGGATTATTTAAAGATTCAAAATGGACCTTGAGATAAACTTCTTGGGTGAGCATATAAGTCCACGTGATTTACTTAGTTATAAAATCAGTAAACATCGATTGGTTAAGCGTCTTTAAAGTTATCTGAATATAAGTTATAACTAGGATACGAATGGAGATTGGCTTATGAGATCTGTTAGACCAGTAGAAAAGATTTATTAGGTGAAGGATAAAAGCTAGTAATTGAAAGTATTTAATCCGTGTATTGGAATAGATATGTAATAACCTAAATTGTAATATATATAGTTATACCTAGAAAAGAGGCTGTATACCGATGACAATACCTCTATTTTTTTAGGTGCTGATACCGATACTTTAATTAAATATAATAACGTACACAGTTATAAGATAAGACATTTGTGTACTGCTAGGATACAACTCAGGATTGCATTCCCTGTACATGCCAATACTTAGTCATTTATATTTTACATTTGGTAAATAATTCACAATAAATATTTTATTTTATAAATATAAATAGTTTCTTTATAACTAATAATAATAATAATATATGCAAATATAATATTAATAACTTTGTGGTTTATTCAAAAAATATTCCATTTATATTTTCCAGTAAGTATTAACAAAAGTTTAGCTACTAGCTTTTATAATTTAATTATAATTATTGATTACAATTTACAAGAGATTCTTTTGGAAACTAGCTACTAATATAAATAAGAAATTAAAAAATGAAATGGAGATTACAAAGGATTGAAAAGACAATAAATAAAACTCATGCTATCATTTGAATGATGAACATATAAAATAATATAAACAACCTAGATAAATAGATAGAAGATAGATAAATACTCATAATAATACTGCAATAATGTAGTCAAATGCTCTACAAGATTGTGGATATGTACAATAAAAACATTAAGCTGCTTTCCTCACGTAATATCTATGGCACAGAGCCTGTTCCTTGGGAGTGTTTTACTATTCCCAGCTACATCAATTAAATACATTCTGCTCTTGTACTGAATGAGATGGAATTGGGCTTATTAAAAATATTTGGCTTTGCACTGGAATAATTATAATGTAAATCTAGATTTGGACCTGATTTGATGGTCACGATTAGTATAAAACAATCCAAGGATTGTCTAATTTAATATAATCTAATCTACAGTAGTTTAATTGAATCTAGTATATTCTAATATAATCTACTGATATCTAAACTAAAAATCTAATGCTATCAACTGAAATCTACTTTAATGAAGTCTACTACTTTATCAACCTAGTCTGTAAGCTTAAAATCGTACACTATTGCGATATTGAAAATATTCACGCAAACAAAATGCTTTTAAAAAGAAATATTTTTTTCAAGTAGACAAAGTTTAATTGCAATTTAAGGCCAAAAACTTTCTTTTCAATTATTTATAGTATATTCAATTGAAATAATTATAGTGTGAATGTTTTTTTTTGTTCACAAACCTCAGTAAGATAGATGGTTATTGGTTGACACGTCAGCTTAATTAGGGTTCACCATCAAAGATTGCCATTCTTTAGTGGAGGTTTCAGCCTAAACTTAAGGAATCTCCTTATTAAAACCTTTTATAATATCGAAAACTGATCATATTGTGAGCATCATAAGAACGTTTCAACCATACCTTCTTCAAGCCGTAACGTTAAGAAAAATTACGCCAAGTAATAATCAGACCAATATAACTCAAATATCGATACCTAAAAAATGGCTTAAAAATGTGCGTATTTCTTAGAGATACTATGCAGTAATGAGTCGTTCGAGTAAGGTTTCTATCAGATAAAAGCTAATAGATGCTAGGTATATAAATCTCAATGTTTACAACTATTTTACAAGAGCGAAATGTTATTCAGTAAAATACTGTACATATTAGCTTGTTAGGTGAACTAGTATTTAGAGTAAATTGTGACAGAAGAATTTTGGAGTCCCATTATTTAAGGAAAACAATATGATAACTACGTAGCTTACCTACCTAAAAAGTGAGGGAAAATATAACTAATATTATGTAACTTTATAAAATTACAGTAATATTTTTATATTATGAATAAGTATTATGGGAGTGCAACAACTTAGAGCAACTTGGATGTATTTATCCTAGTGGATTTTAGAGGGTAAGAGCACTATTAGGACGGGATGTTTACGAATTTATAGGAAATGATTTCTAGATGGAAAGGGTAATTTCTCGAGGGGACAGGAGTTTACAATTCCTATAAAATATTTACAATGTAATGGAACAGAAAAAACACATTACTTATTTATAAGCCGCAGAAAACGAGTCGAAGAGCAACAAATGTCCTTTAGATTGTAGGCTCGACTGTGCTTTCTTGATTATATAATATAGGCGCTTTACTTACTTTACTTGTTGGTCAATAATTTTTATTGTCTGCCACTGGAGGATATTGAGTGTGACTCAATGTGTCAATCATTTACATAGGAAAAGGATTAAATAATTATATTGGATGGTTTGGGCATCCTCATTAATTAATGTTTATAACTAAGTATCCAGAATGGCAAGTTTTTTATTTAAGTGCTGATTTAGATCATGTTGAAAGCGGAATTATGGTTTTAAAAAATAATTTACAATAACAGTTTAAAGTTGTAAGTTGGTTAGCATGTACTTGAGGCTATAGTATTTTCTTATTAATAGTGGTAGACATTGTGTATACTATATAAGTTTATTGACAAACCCTTAGGTGCTTTGTGGATTTGCCTGAGCATGTTTGGTGATAGTAACCTATGAATAACAGAACTACTGCTGGAAAATTTCTGATATACTCCAAGTGGCTTCTTACTTCTCTTTTAACTTTAATGTGTTATTTAGGTAAATGAGTAGATCCAGTGGTCAACAGAAATCTCTTGGGCATATAAACCTCCAAAATTATTATATAATCATAATTTTGGAAAACAATATTAAATACCTTACTCTACTTAAAAGTGGATGTGAAGCATCACCTATATATGCCTATTTAAAAATAAGCATTACACCAGTTAATGTATATAGAAATATTCTCCTTAAATTGCATTCTAAGATACAAGAAACTCCAAATGAACAATCTCAAATTCAAAATTAAGTTATCCATTTGTATGAATGGAAAGCAGAGTGCAGACTGCTGAAAAGAATGTATTAAGAGCGATGGCCATAATAAGATTTAACACCTTTATATAACTAAAACTTAACATAATATAAATCACATATCTAAATGTTGAAAATAATAGTAGATCACAAAATTAATTAATTTATATTAAGGAATGAAAGTTAATTTTTGATTGAAAACATTTTAACTTCTGGATTTGAAGAAATGGTTTTTCATTTGACACACTCACAATTTAATGATATTTATGTCAGTGGAAATATGGAGTACTGTCTATTGCTTTATAATAATTTTTTAAGATGTAGAAATTGAAATTCTTGTATCAACCTTATAAAAAGAGTGGGTTTTGCTAAAAAATGCAGCATGCAATTTTTTCACTTCTTTTCATGCCTACAGTTTATGAAAGACAAATTCTTGATAGCCTGCTCAAAATCCGACGATTTGCTTTTTTTTTAATTTTTTTTTTTTTTTTTTTTTTTATTTTTATTTTTTTAATTTTTTTAACATTTTGTAATATTTATTTTCCTGTAAATTTTTCTCTCCGAAAAATTTTTCAATGTCAGTGAGTAATAGAATAAGAAGCTCTCTTAATCATGTCACAGTGCTCCAGAACCCTTCTGGCACAATGGTAATAAGTCTTGAAAAGATCTTAGATTCACACTAATCTCCAACTGTCAGTGATTAGTTAGAATTCAAGCTCTTGAAAGTAAATTCAGAGAACGTGAACCTATGATCAGTTTGGTGAATGCACCCATAACTGAATTACTTTGATGTCACCAGTAAGAGAGATGTTCACCATCTCCAAAAACATTTAAACTTTGGAAGTGGCAGTCTTTTAATAATGTGTGTGTGATGTGTGTAAAAATATATGTTTTTTTATTCTCATTAAAAAAAAACAAGTAGGCATTACAGTGTAACTTGTATAACTATATTTAGTTAATATTACTTTCTATAAAGTCACACAGTCACTAAGAGAATATTATTTATCCCTGCCTCACAAAATATGGCATTGATATTGAGTCATGTATAATCTTGATACATATAATATATATACCAAAAGAAAGATAACAACTGTATAACAACTGTATTACAACTGTATAAGAAGAAAGCATTAATGAGTTTATAACTTTGTATTTTTGTAATTTTACCTAATATAGGTACAGTTTACTGCTAAGAGACTAGAGTATCTTCCTGTTCATTGAATTAATTGATAAAATATTATTGTAAAATGAGAAATTTTTTCAAGGACTTGATGAAAGCCTTGTAATGTAAAATGTCTGAGATAAGGTATAATTATTAGATAATTTTACCATTAAGAAGTTTGTATAAGTTTTTATGTGACTTCATTTTTGTTTTGACAACTCAGGGTCAACTCAGGTGAAATAGACTAAGTCTATTTAAGCAAACTGAGAGCTACAAAAATCGCCATAGTATAAAGAACTATCACATGAATTTTATTAATTTTTTTACTCAAACTGAAAGAATTTCAGTTTTCTTTCATAAATTTTCTAAAAGAATAATTGTTTTAGATATAATTTTAATTGGATATACGATTTCATAAAAATATAAAATGGGAGTAATTGTTATATAATTATATATATATATTATATAATAATTATTTATATATTATATATATATATATATATAATATACTATATATATATATAATATATAATATCAGTAAGGCGTCCATTTACTAGTGTAGCAATTATCGTTAGCTATAATTTCCGTTTCTTGTAGCAATTATAGCAATACGATCTATATTTTTTCCAAGTGAATAGAAAGTTATAGAAACGCTATATTTAAATTAGCATACTTATTTTATATTTTTTATTTATTTTTGCAACAGTTACCGCAACTACATATAGTCATTCGAAAGAAATTTTTCTTCTCTAAACCGCGTTAAAACATGACTAAAAATGTAATAATATAGATATGTAAATATAATATAATTATATTATCAATTATAAGTAAAAGATAAAAGAATAAGAAATAACCGCGTTATATATAAATATATACACGTTAACATCTTTAGTAAAATTTCACAGCAAACAGTATAAAATCCCTTGGGTAACGCCTCTGACAAGATGTCAAATACAAAAAAACAATCTCAGAGAGAAGTGGGTCGGAGAGAAGAATATGGTGTCTGACTATATGAAATATTTTAAAAGATTACTATAATAGAAATTGTTTATAAATACTATATTTATAAAAGAAAAAGTTTGAATTTCTTAAAAATTCAGATTTAACATAAATTAAGTAAAATTTGAGAGAAATAATATGTTTTATAAGATTTTATTTTAAAAATTGTTTAACTAATGAAGATTACTTAAGCAAATAAAATAATAAAATTAAATCTAAAATACTTAAGAATAATTCTTTCGGGTGGTATTCAGTGAATAAGAGTTGACTTATTAACCACTAGACAGTACAATGGAGTTAAAAATTATAAAGTAATATCATTGAGTAATTATACAAACTATTAAGAAAACGTATTTTTAAAGTAAAATGAAAATAACAGGATTGAGAAGCGAATTCCTCTCGGTTTTATGAGTTATATTATTATATATATTAATAAAATCCACTATATTTATTTATATATAAAAAATAATAGACATATATATGTATATATAAATATATATATTATATATATATATATATAATATATATAATTAATAATAATTTTTTTTTTGGTTTCAGAATTTAATACGAAAACTTCAAATTTAGTAAAGTATAATTGGTACAAAATGGCTGATAAATTTAGCGAAGTAGCTGGAAAATTTGGCAAAGGACCAAAGGGATTAGGAACTGGCCTTAAGATTCTTGCTGTAGCTGGGGCAGCAGCTTATGGATTTTCTCAATCTATTTATACAGGTATAGTATACATAAAATTTTTAACTACAAATCAGGGTTTGGGTGGAGCTGGAGTTGAAAGTTTATTATAAAATAAAAAGTTCAGAGCCGGAGCCACTTATTTTAAAATTGAGCTGGAGTTGAGAAATTTTAAAATTGTAGAGCTGGAGTCTGCTATCAAAAAAATTTACTAGCTCCGCACAACGTTGCTTTAAATGTAATTAAATTAGTAAATGAATGAATAAAAACAAGGTTTATTAAACTTTAATATTTTGATTTAGTTGAAGGTGGTCAACGTGCAGTTATGTTCAATCGAATTGGTGGAACACAACAAGACATATATGCAGAAGGACTTCATTTTCGTATTCCATGGTTTCAGTATCCCGTAATTTATGATATATGCCAAGAGAAGGGAGAGCAGAGATGAGAGGTATATGCAGGTTATATTTATGGTTTTCAGAAATAAAATTGCAAGTTCTCGGACAGAACAGACAGCATGAATGCATTGTATCACTGGACCCGATAATATTGAAAATAGAACTGTTGATATTTGTGATTTGAACCGAATTATGCCACTTGAAGTGGAATGAGTTAAAGAGAAGGATTCCTGGAAGAGGCTTATGCGCCGAAGAAGCACATCCCTCAATCCTTAACACATTTTGGCGCTTCCATGCCATCTGTATTCTTTATTTATAATGTTGCAGAAACATTTTTGACCATCCCATTTCTCTTGCTAATATTATAAAATTTGATTAATTTCTAAATCACAATACTAATTTGTAATTATATGAATACTAATTCTAAATCTACAATTCTGTGTATCAAATTATGAGATATATATAAATATATATTATATAATATATAATTATAATAATAATATTAATATAATATATATATATTATTAATAATATTTATATATATATAATATATAATATATATATATATAAATATATATTATAATATATATTATATATTATATATATATAATATATATATATATAGTATATAATTAATATAATATTATATATATATATATATATATATAATATAATCAATAAATAATGTATGAATGCATAATAGTAAAATATCACGTGTGTAAGAATAATTGGTAGTTTGAAAGATGAATTGGTTTATTATTATATTAATAGCGGAGAAAGGCAGGGATGTGTTTTGGTCTCCTTGGTTATATCAATATTATTAAAATATTGATTAGTAGTTAATGGAATAATACAGAGGTGGGGTAGGTGGCATATAGGAGATAGAATCGTTATTAATTGTACATGATTGGATATAGAATTAGCGAAAAGATATGGTAAAAGGGGTATGCGTAGGTATTGTATTGAGGATAGAGTCCTCTTAGGTCGTTGAAAGTTATGTTGGATGGTTAATAAGCTACTGAGGATAAACATAAGTGTTTCTGAAGTTTATATATAAATATTTAGTTATATTTGTTGGAATGAAAAGGGGAACGGATTAGTGGATAGTAATAAGTGTATAAAAATAATATAAGGAATAGTAACGATAAATTAGTGAGTAGTAGTATATATATATAGTATATATTTTATATAATATATTTTGTTTAAAAAATATTGGCCTATTGGTAGAATGGTAATGTAATTGCGCTTGACTTGGATAATTAAAAATTAAATTCTTTCTGTGTTAGTATGAAAGTAGCCTTTCCGAATGATGAGCCGTTGAGTGGCTCTAGGGGTCTTACATGAGATATGTTGTTATCCTATGAAGTATTAAAATATTTTTTTATATTTGCACTATCATTTCTACTAGAGTTATAGATTCATTTTTTTAGGTTTCTATTCCTCCACTAAAGCTTGATTTTTTTTAATAGATAATCTTTTTAATAGGGTATTTCTTATGTGTTTATATTTATCTATCATTTAGTGATCTTTAAATAACACGTAGTTCACATACTATCGTCTCTCTCTCCTTTCGGAATATCATAAATACTCTCCAGAGGTCTCATATCTCTCTCTCTCGATCTCTCTCCCTGAATTTCTCCACTACATCTCTCTCTCTCTCTCTCGTTAACATCTCTTCTCTCTCACTCTCTCTCTCAGGTCCACGTGGAGATGATCTGCCAATACCTCAACCTCCATGTTGTATCTTAAGGTATCAGTAAGCCCACCAGATGTGAATCCGTTTGATGAAACAATTGGTGGAAAATGAGAAAAAATAATTTGAACTGACATTCTGTGCAAAATGTCAAAATGAGTTGGTAGAAGAACTAAAAATGTTAATGCATTTTCCACAAAGAAACGTTTTGGTACGGCAAAGAATATATTTAACTGATAATAAAAGATAGTCGCTGGAACTCTAACTCAAAGGAAGAGGAATTTTAACAGAATGCGCAAAGGATTGCAATATAAGAAAAGGTCAAATATTTTGGGTTCATCTTGAATACGGTGAGAGATAGCGGGTTATGGTCCCTATAATAAGTGGATATTATTTCATATTAATAATATATAATTTAAATATAAATAGTGTGGTTGAGAGTGTGACTTGGAGATAGTATTATATATATATATAATATATATATAATATATATAAATTATATTGAAATTCAAATTTATAGTATACTTGGGTATAAGAATATTTGAATATATGAATACGATATATGTAAAATAGTGTATATATGAGTATTACTATATTATATATAGTGTATATTATATTATATATATTATATATATATATATGTTGGGCGTTCAAGCAAAAGTTATTAAGTCCACCTTTTTTCTGCAAAGATAGGCTATTGTTTATATAGTTGGCTTTGTTTGTAATCTTCTATCACTCTTAACTTAGAAAAAAGGATTTAAAGCTGGTATTTGTGATTTTTATTTGCAGAGATTTTAATTTATAATCTGAAAGGATTGTACCCTATTCGTACTACAAAAAAAATTACCTGGACATAATTCCAAATATTTTTTCGTGCGATAAATTATTGTTAATTAGAGATTTTTTATTGAAATGATATCTAAATTTATTTATTTTTTCATTATTATGATAAGGATAATCTATCAGAAATATTTTTCTTTATTAATTCTATCATTTTAATAAAGAAATAAAATAGTGATGGTCTCACTAATATTTTACAATAGAAAATTGAGTGCATACAATTTAATAAGATATTTAGGTTGTCCTAGGGACTTGGTATGGTTTTGATTAGCACACAGAGGGCGACCGACGAATAATGAGATTGTACGAGAGAAATTTTTACACACGTATCAAATAACATGGAGCTAAGCCGTTCGAGAGAACGAAAGAGATGAGTTAGAATTGGATAAGATTGAATCGATGAAACGGGGTTAGTTGGTGAGATGGTGGAGTATGTATGAGCGAAACGTGGATAAGATAGACTAGACTATAATAGATAGACTAGATAGAACTAGAATAGATATAAATATGGGCAGAGCAATAGATAAGATAGATAGATAGATAGATAGATAGATAGATAGATAGATAGATAGATAGATAGACACCTACTATTATTCAGATAGATATGTAAAATCACCATTTTCACCTTCCACATTGTACCTTCTATCTCGTTTCTTTATCCTCTTTATCTTCTTTATCTTCTTTATCTACTCTATCTCTCAACATTATCTTCTTTTACACTTATTTTCTACATGACATTAATACATTTTTAAACTCACCTTCCAATCCACTCTTTCAATTTTGATACTAATTTGCATAATTTTGAAAAACATTTTAAATTTTTATGTTTCTCTCTGTGAACGATGATTTGCTCTGTGTTCATGTGTGTCTTTCCCTGGCATTATTCCTATCCAGTTTATATATATCATATACAGCTATAAAATTATATTAGTAGCATATTATTATATTTATACCCTATCAGTAAGTAGTCACATCTTTTGTTTAATAGGTTTTGAAAATTATAACTATTTTTTATTTAAAAAATGACTATTTATAGGTGTACGGTATTTGGTTTATACAATATTATGATATATTATTATAGTTATATATTATACCAGCTGGCGCTTTTCAGGTATTCATCTGCTGCTATGTCTGCACATACTTGCCTAATTCTAAAACCCAAAAAATTAAAAAAATTTAAAAAGTCAGCATATATATATTATTGTATGTATAATATGATATATATATAATATATATATAATAATAATACTAATATATATAGTGAAATATATAATAGTATATATAATAATATATATAATATATATAGTATAAGAAAGATAATTCAATAGTAGTATATATAAAGATTTAGATGCTAATTTTAAATTGTTCGCCGTTAATAGTATTATTTACGCGGGCAATCTCCCAATTTAGTTCACTGGATGGATTTTTAAAAACACTATTTGGGTTAAAACATTTTTAAGTTTTCTTGAAAAGATCATATTGTCAATCAATATTCTCCTTCTTAAGTTTTCCGAGCTTTCGTGGAGTCCTCTCGGCGACCACCTGGTCATTCGGGAACTTCAAAGAGAATGAGATAACATATTCGAACGGATGTTATTGTGGTTCTGGTGATGGGTTGGTTCTGATTGTCCAGATTTCCGATTCGTGTCCATTTTCTTTTATTAAGTTATCACTGTCTGCATGAGTGGGGATAAGGTTTTTAGAGATTTTCATTAGACTCACTGGGTTATGTTCGATATTGTATTTATAACTCTTTTCTCTATTGAAATTTCTTTTGTATTTTTTATTTAAGTATGATCGTATAGTATTTCTGAATTTATGGTTATTGATTTTTTGTATTACCTGGCTATTTTTAGTGTCTATCGGATGGCCTTCTTTTAATTGGTGCACTATAAGAGGAGAATTTCTGTTGAAAGTCAGGATGTCGTATTTATGTTGATCTATTCTTCGGTTGACGTCTATTGATTCACCAATATATTTATAATTACAGGTTTTGCAAGGGATTGAGTATATTGCTGCCTTACTATTATTATCTATTTTTGGTTTTAATAATTTGTTGAGTGTATTGTATTTAGTTACTATATTGAGGTTACTATTTTTATAGTTTATATCTGTGTTTATTACTAAAGTTTGTTTATGATTATTAAATGTGTTATTAATTAAGTTTGTGTTATTTTCCTTGTTGATGAATATTTTTTTGGCCTTTTTTGGTCGACGACATTCTTTTTATATACCCTAATGAATTTGACATCGATACCTTCCACAGATACATTGACGATATAGCACCTTCCATTAAGTTTACAATTGAATTTTCCATTAATAAAAGTATCCCCTTTCTCGACATATTAATCAACTGGACAAACTCTAATAACCTTACTTTTTCAATATTTCGAAAACCAACTCATAACCCTAAATATATACACTGGTTTTCCAATCATAGTTTGCATATTAAAAGGGGCGTCATCATAACTTTGGCTTTACGTGCTTATCAAATATGTAGCGAACAATCAGCTGAGCTGAAATTAATTACATAAAAGAAACTTTTTCCGAAATTGAAAATTATGACCCAATAACAATCAATACATCAAGTCTATAAGGCCAAAAAAAATATAATTTTCATCAAGCAAGGCTTGAAAAAAACACAAACGTTAATTATAACACATTTAATAACAAAAATCAAACTTAGTAATAAACAGCAGATTAACTATAAAATATTTGTAACTCTCAATATAGTAAGACTAAATACATGACACTCTCAATCAAATTATTAAAACCAAAAATAGATAATAATAGTAAGGCAGCAATATACTCTATCCCTTGCAAAACCTGTAATTATAAATATATTGGTGTATATTTTTCAATAGACGTCAATCCGAAGAATAGATCAACATATATAGTTACGACTCCTGAACTTTTTCACAACAGAAATTCTCCTCTTATAGTGCACCAATTAAAAGAAGGCCATCCGAGAAAACTCACTAAAAATAGCCAGGTAATATACAAAAAATCAATAGAAAAATTTAAAATAAGTTTTCAACCGTTATCTTAATAAAAAATACTAAAAAATTTCGCAACAAACCAAAATGTTAATTTACAGATGTAGTGACCAGATAGTTTTATATGAAATTATTTAAAATGTACCGTATTATTTTAGCAAGAAAAACGTATGAACATTCGATGAAACCAATAGGTATTTACAGATGCTAGACAACCAATCGAGAGAGAGAGAGAGTGTTCGAATATGTATCTCATTCTCTTTTGAAGTTCACCGAATGAGGTGGGGAGAGGACTCCACGAAAGCTCGGAAACTTAAGAAGGAGAATATTGATTGATTAATAAAGTGTGAGAGAGAGAGAGAAAAATGGTTTTACCAAATATTTTTTAAAAATCCATCCCAGTGAATAAATTAGGGGATTTGGCCGTAATATTTATAAGGTATAAATTATATATATATACTATGAATATGAGTAATTAATATTATAGTACTATTATAGTTATACTATTTTACTATTAAAATAATATTATATTATATATATATATATATTATATTAAGTAGTGTATATATATAATATGTATAGTATTATATATAATAAATATTATGATTTCGTTCGAAGGCGACCCGTTGAGCCGCCTACTCAATTTTCAACTCCATTTCCCTTTTTAATAATTAACGATGCAGTCGGCAACTGTTCACTTTTCTGAGTTAAAAAATAATTTTCGTTTTCTTTAACTAATAGGCTGTCAACAGTTTTTTTGGCCGGCTGACCTACGTAGTTCCATTTTTTTTTTCTGACTAGCGATAGGTAGAGGAACCCATTCATCATGTCAAGCCATTACATGTTTTCAGCTATAACATTAGCAGTAAAATACTTACAGGTATTAAGTTCCTATGAGAATGAAATAATTTTACTCAATTAATTAATTATTTATGCTAACTTGATCATTCTTATATATGAATTATTTTTATTGATAAATTGCATCAAACAATCATTGACTCTTCTTGGGAAATCAGAGTCTGCCAGACCTCGCTTGAGTCAGTCTCTACGCAGCTACTTTACAAGTGCCTCGGCGACAAGTGTATTTTTCGTGTCTATTGTAAGTAGGGTTAATATAATGTTATCTATTTTGAAAGTTTAAGTAATCATTAATGTTTTTCAATATTAATTATTATTAAATATTGTAATTTATTATGTATATTTTTTTGTATTTAATGAAATAGAAAATTATCAAGCATGCTCTTTCAAAATATCTAGGGAATAAAAAAAATAAAAAAAAATTATTAACTATAATATTGGATTCGCAAATATCGAGATTGAAGCTTAAGCATTAATAAAATTGCTAAATTCTTCCGGAGTGTTGTAGGTATATATATAATACTCACATATTAAATCTAAAAACATTAAGATAAATTTGCATATATTCACTTAGTTATTTACATATTGTAATCTTTCAAAAAAAAAAAAATTTGATCTATATATATATAGTAAAAGTATAAAGTAGGCGAAAATATAAATTTTCATATATTTATATATATAAAATAAAATATTTAATAACAATATATATATTTCCTTTGTAATTATATATATATCTTAAAATAAAATAATTATTATTTATTATTATATTAATATATATATATAATAATTAAATTAATTAATAGTAATATATATATATATTAATATAATAATTATATATCTATATATAATAGTATTATTACTATACTAACTGCTAATATAATTAATATAATCTTTGATTTGCCTACTCAAGAATTTTGACCACGAGCCGCCACTGATAGATAGATAGATAGATAGATAGATAGATAGATAGATAGATAGATAGATAGATAGATAGATAGATAGATAGATAGATAGATAGATAGATAGATAAAGAATTTTTAAGTGTAAATTCGAATTCATGTGTATGAAAGTGCCTAAGTGTGCATACATTGCGATGTGTAAAATTAAATGGAAAAGGAAGTAGCTAAAGCATTAGATAAAAAAGGGCAGAATAAAGTTTAGTTCAAAACTTGTCAAAGGAAAATTAATCCTAAAAAGAAAGAAAGATCTTCAAGGGTTTTAAATACTCAGAAATGATTTCAAGAAGCCTTTTTTTTTGGGGTCCTTAAATCTTTCTTGAAATGACGTCATTAATCTGGGGTTGATTTTATGGATCAAACCTCTTACAAGACTTGCAAGAATTCAAGAATATGCAAAAGTTTCAAGAGTTTTGACTACAAAAGTCACTTCAAGCTTTCAATAGAATTTTTCAACTGTAAAGAAAATAATAATAATAATAATAATAATAATAATTGTAATAATAATAATAAAATATTAATAAACTTAATTATATAATAATAATAATAAAATTTTAAAAAATAATTCATTCAATAAATAATAATAATCAATAAATAGATTTGGACTGAAATATATTAAGTGAATAATAATAATAATAATAATTAATAAATAATAATAATCATTATAATAATAATTGTCAAACAATGCAGGTTTCTTATTATGTATATATATATATATATATATATAATATTTTACCTAATGTATATATAACTCTATGAAAATAAAATTTATTTAGTGTTGTGCATAATTTATTTAATTTTAAATATTATAGTAACTATAGTAAGTTATTATATATATATTTTATATATAGTATGATTTTAGAAGTATGAGCTAATGATGCCTCTATGTAACCTTATATCTATTATATAACTATATCATAGTATATATATTACTTATGTATATAACTAATTTATTAACTCTATGAAAATAATATGATTATAATATATTATAAATATTTATATATAATAAATATATAACATAATATACATAATATAATTATAATATAATATATATATTATACCAATAAAATATAATTATAATATTTTAAAAGTAGTAATATGTCGCACCGGTTTATACTTATGCAATAGTGGATGATATGGGAATCAGTATAGAAAGTTACCTTAAAACAGTTAACAAAAAAGTAAGCATTTCATATTATTTTTAATTACTTTAATTCCTAATTATATATATATATATATATATATATATATTAATATAGTATATATATATATATATATATATATTAGTTTATATATATATATATAATACTATATTATAAATATAGTATGTTAATTATATATATATATAGTTATAATACTTATATATATATATATTAATTTTATACATATACTTATGAATAATAATAGGGGGGTATATAGTGTGGATCAACTCTAAGTATATAAACATATCATAGCCAGAAATATAATAATTAAAGAGATACGGCCCCTAAAAACCTCCAAACTTAAGGCATGCGCATTATTCTCGCGAAATAGGGCTCCACCACACGCTAATTGATGTCATTTTGCTGTCTTTTTGACGATATGTGATACATCTGACTGCACCGTTGATGTGATATCAGGTCATTTAAAAAAATAAAAAAAAAACTAAGCAATTAACCCCAGTGAATGCTAGCAATCTATTCAAACAATAATGTATGAGAACCGAAACCAATTATTAGTGTAATACTTCATGAGAATTTAAAATAGTATTAAGGCTGCAAGGCAAAAGTAAAGCGATGATAGCCAATTAACTAACTAAGCTTAGGCTAGGGAAGCTGGGTAATAGTAACGGGGCAGAGGTGAACAGCCCAAAAATGTTAGAATTAATAACTTTTAAATATATTTTAGCAACAATATAGTAAATAGAGGTCGCTAAATCGGTATTTACTATATCTAACCCTAGCGGGCAGGCGCCTCACATAGCAGTTTGGTAGAAGAAGGCCAAGGCTAGGTGATTTTAGTGCAGTAGGGGCAGCCAAACTCTCTCTCTCTCTCTCATCACTCTCTCTGTTTCATCCTCTACTCTCTCTCTCTCTCTCTTAGACCTCTCTCTCTCTCTCTCATCTCTCTCTCTCTCTCTCGGTCTCTCCTCTCTCTCTCATCTCTCTCTCATCTCTCAAGAAGTTACAACAACATAGGCAATTTTTTAATAATGATATATGGTGTCCTGTGTGAGACTTCATTCAAATGTATATCTGGCTTCATGCGAATGTTTAGAGGGAGGATCCTTTTCCTGCCTTTGTATGCATATACATAAACAGCTCCTCCCAAACTAATAATCATTTGGACTACTACTCTGCATAGGCGCTTCATATTCTGTTGGAATTCTTCCTGCAGAATATGATCAGATCTAGAATAGTAAGAATCCGGATTACCTGTTCTATCATGCCAGTTGTTGTCTTTTGTTTTTGTTTAGAACAGGGGTCCAACCCTCACTTGTGAACTAGCTGTAAGGAAATAAACTTGTAAGAGAATAGAACCATTTTCTCAATCAACCTTAAAGAAGCGATCCTATAAGGCACCCAGCTTCAGATATGTGACCCCGAAGAGTGAAGATTAGATTCCCAGGCTGGAATCAGAACACGCGTCACAACAGGGCCAGGAAAACTATTGACTAAACGAACCCCATACTGTTTTGTACTTTTGTTAGGTATTGTTTTTTTTTAAGGGGTAGATTTACGCCACTCGTTGATGTTGTGCCTTTTTCCATATGCTTCTTAACAGCCGTTCACAGAGTTCCGAGCTGCACCATCAAGAGCCCAGCTCGTCAGCAGAAGTATGCAAACTAACGCCGTTGGACCCCTACCTTGGTACATTTCTTTATTTCAGCAGTTGAAAGCTTACTTTGTAAACTACATTTCTGTTATTTTATTTTTTTATTGTTCTTAACATCTAAACATAATTATTAATTTATTAAAGATTATTAATTATTAATTATTATCTATTATTATTATTATATATTAATTATTATTATAATTAATTATTATTATTATTTATTATTATATTATTATTATTATTATTATTATTATTATTGATCTATTTAATTTTATTATTATTAATTATTAGTTCTCACCCCTGTCGCGGATTCCTCACACGGTATTGCCACACTCTGTGTGCGGAGGAAATCCTTGTACACTTAATTAAAAAAGCCTAATAGCTAAACTCCATCGTAAACGATTTTTGTTTTTTTTTTTTTAGTCAATTTGTGGTCGTTTTCGGACCTCACAACAACCACTTGCTTGAAAATCTGGGTCAGCCTAAGGTGTAATTTCTTGCTTTTCCACCTCGTGATCCGCTATTAGCACCCCCGCTTTGCTTCCCCATCTTCCTATCCCTTCCTTCTCCTGCTTTCTCTGCTCTACCTAATTCCTCCGCCTTCACCATGTCCCCGCGCGATCTATCCATCTTCAACCTTTCTTTGTACGATCCTGACCTTTGGTTTTTGAACTCTCAGAGTCAGTGCTCCTGTCCATAGACAGACGAGAAGGAGAGATATGCGAGAGTGGTGAATGCTCTCCCGAGTCTTGTCTGGCCAAATATTAGGGACGGTTTAGCAGAAACTAGGGCCTCTACCACCCCGTAATCCGCTCTCCAGACACTCATTACCGACCGATTGACCCCCACCAGAGAGGAACGGGTAGAGACGCTGCTTAGAGGCGTTGCCCTGGGTGATCAAAAACCCATCAGAGTTGATGACGAGAATGCTTGGTTTTTTGTTGGGGGTACACCTTCTCCGCGAGAAGGTGCAAATTTATTCGTACTCTTCCTCCATAAATAAGAAGATGCCCGCTGAAGCATCACAGTGTCCGCAGTCGTTGTAATCCCGGCGCAAAAACTCTCCCTAGAGTATGCTGCACAGGGAGGTTTGTGGCCCACCTAATAACTCTACTTTCCAGACCGTTTTCGCGTCTTCTCCACTACCTGCCACTAGCTTACCGCTCTCCCTCCCCCGCAAACAGCTGCGCCTTACGCCAATACATTCCACAGTACTCTACCACCGTCTCCACTGCTCTCCCTCCCCCGTAAACAGCTGCGCCTCACGCCCATCAACATTCCCCTTCTCTCTCAACCGCCTTCTGCCTCCTATCCAGCTCAACGTCCTTATTCCCAGCCATCCCAACCTCCCCACCTCAGAATTTTCGCAGCTATCAAAATTCTACTGGCATTCTCGGCCGCGGATGTCGGTTATTTTGAGAACGGGCATGGCTGAGATAAAATCTGCTCTTTCCATCACTTTGCTAGTATTAATAACAATTTTCGCTCTCGTGATCGCACTCCTTCCACTTTTCGTCCTTTCTCGCGGCCTCGTTCAACGCTTCTGCTTCTTTCCTCCCGCCAGCGGTCCAGTATCCACTGGGTAACTGTTTACTATCAGACCATACTTCGTATGGCAATGCGAACGTTATTTATGTTGTGTTTTGTTTTCCAACCTGCTCATCCATCAAGGCTGAAACTCAGAGCCACCCGTCGTGGGGGCAGAAGGGAGAGTTTCTTGGTTCTTTTTTCTTCTTCTCCTACTACTGCATCAGGATGTTCGCGTATCTACGAATCAGTCCACTTAAGACTTGCCTTCTTGTCGATTCCCGGCTCTAGGCCTTTCGATTTTACCTCAACAACCCCTTTCTCAAGAACTGGCGCTATCCCTCTTTCATGACCGTCACCTTTTCGCTGCTAATGCTCTTCCATTCCGGTATCATGGAGAGCGTTTTATGATACGTTGGATCTGTCTCCTCACGCCCGCCAGCTTTCCATGGGTTTTTTTCTCGTCGCTGAAGTGACACAGCCATCCTCGGCGCTGTACTTTTTGTCCCATTACTCAATCTTATGGTAGACCTCGTAACTAGGCGTCTAGTGACGGTGAGTACTCCTTACTCTCACACGGTTCCCTATGTTCTTCAGAGCTAAGGGCATTTCCGCATATCGCTCCGCCATCTTCGAGGTAGGTCTCCCGTTCCATTCTATCACTGCAGAAGGAACTATTCCTTCTTTATTGCAATCTTGCTCTTCAGATCCTCTCTTAAGTACATTCGTGGACATCATATAGAGACCAGACTGAGGCACCCACCCACCTTTCTGTTGCTCGAGCTCGCCGCCGTATCCCCTAGATAAACTGCAAAGCCGCCAAGGCACATGAAGTATTTGAGTCAATGTTGCAAGCTTATGGCATTGTTGCGCCCCTTGCAAGAGTTTGATTGGTCTTCTCCGCTGACAACATGGTCCTAAAGAGCCTACGGGGGAATTCGGATGAGGACCACTGGGTGATTTTAGGGCTTTGAAACTCTGCACGACTCGTCCTAGATAGTATAACCTAACCGTCACACATCCCAATCATCTTACCTCCACCGTGGCCGGCACACTATCTTGCTCCCTTGGAATTTAATTTCGGGCTATCAATCAGATACCCGTAGACTCCGGAGGAGTTTCCCAAAAACAGCTTGTAATCACACCCTTTTGGCCTCTTTGAGCTACACGAGAATTGCCATTCGGATTGGAAAGAATGCAGGCCAGTTTCTTCCAGATGGTTCATATCGATTTCTATCCTCCGTTAGGCCTTCCTTGCTTGGGCATAATTTAGATGATCTTTTAGTCGCTTCCTCCTCTCCTGAGAAGAGCATGCGGTTCACCTACGGGCCGTCTTTGGTAGGTTGGATGATGCGGGAATTCGTCTCAATTCTACCAAGTGCGTATTCGTGCGTGTCTTCTCTTACGTTCTTTGGTCACACAGTCTCGGCCCGTGGGGTATTTGCCCCTCTCTGTTTATGACCGTGTCGATCGAGCTATCCGCGCCTTATCCTCATTCCCCAAATTCAAGAGCAAAGCTTCGTCAATATCTGGGACATGTCAGAACTATTATCCACAGACTTCCGAAATGCAGCGGCAGCACCTCTTAGGTCCCGCCTTAACCGCAGACTCATTTCGTCCCTAAACAGCGAGGCAGCACCACTACAGTTGACTGGTCTCCGGCTGCGGAGTCTGCTTTTTGAGGCTTCCAAAGAAGCCCTCACCTCCGCCACTCTTTTAGTTCATACCCCACGAATATCTCGCAACCCAGCGAGAGAGTCGCAGGTGAATGCGTCCGATTTTCGCTGTGGTGCAGTGCTTGTCAGCAATTCAAAAGGGCCGATATGGACTGCCACTGCCTTCTTTTCACGCAAGCTGCAACCCGCCGAAACAAGGTAGGATAGTGCTTTTGGACGGGAATTGCTTGCTATGTATCTGCTGTTCGCCATTTTCGGTACTTTTTTGGAAGGACGGGAGTTCCACAATTCCTGACGACCATAAAGCGATCACTTTCGCAATGGCTTCACGACATGAACGTCACACCCCCCTGTGAAGCTCGTCCATCTTGAATTCGTTTTCCCATGTTTTACGACATGACAATACGTCAATCCACGGAGTGGATAGATTTCAGCCGCGGAATGCTCTTTCTCGGGATTTGAAATTGAACCGCTGCGTTCCCCATTCCCTAGCCTTACATTGATACGCGGCCATGGCCACGGTGCCAGAGAGCAAGACAAGTATCTACGAGAATCTTCAGCAGACTCTTCTCTACAGCTGCAGTGGCTCAAACTCCTCGGGGACATAGAGAAGAGACTCTTGTGTGGATACACTTCAAACAGGCCATCCCTACGCCTTATCGTTTCCAAATTCTCTTTCGAAAAGGTCAAGTCTTCTGCAATCCTTCATTCGCTTTCACGACGTCTGGCGCTCGAGCTTTGCACGCAAACTTGGTAACAGCTCGTTTTTGTGTGGCCTAAAGATAACGCAGGATGTAGCGATTGGGTCGCGCCCTGCAATGCTTGTCAAACGCTCATAAGGATGGCAAAAGACACACGAAAGCCTCCCTTGGGCAACCTTCTTGCCCCCGGTCAACGAGTTTTTGAAAGAGTTCACATCGCAGTTTGTTGGACTCTTCCAACTTCTCAATGCAATCATATATCCTCACCTGTGCGATCGTTCACTCGTTGGACTGAAGCTATCCCTCTCGTCTGTTGCCAACTAGCCGAATCTTTAGCTAAAGCTTCTTGTTTTCATTGGATCTCTTCGGTTCGGAATTCCTCTCGTCGGTACGTAGCTGATATTTGACGGATCAAGGTCGCGTTTTCGATCCTTTCCTCTGGAAAGATATGTAAGTAGCGCTTGCTGAGGTCTCTGGCAGAAAGATCCATACGCACCTCACCAGCTTCCCATTCCTATCTCGAACGGGATATGTGAGAGGATTCCAATCCGTCAGCTTGAAGCCTCGTCTCATCACATCCAACAAAGCAAGAACACTCTGGACTGAAGGCTCTTGCTTAGCTGGTAGTTGCTGGGTATACGGCACGGCCGTTAAGGGGATCTTCAGTGTTCTCAAGCTGCAGAACCTTGTTGTATTGGCTCTCACTGTGCGCGCCTGCCTAGCGAGTTCCGTTTTTCTTCGATACATTTTCCCTTGCTACTGCAAGACCCACCCTGGTATATACTCGACTTCGCCTTGAAACGGCTGCGGCCTTCATGAACCTACGCCGACCCGCCAGCAAAAGGTGAACTCTTACATTCCTAAAGAATTACTTCTGTTACCCATGTTCTAGTCACAGCGCATGACTTCCCCACCGTTCTCCACCTCCGACCCAAGTAGACGGCCCTTTCCTGTTATTCTTTCGGAAGGAGAAGTGCTCTTCAATTAAGTAAAGCTTCCTACTCCGTACCTAAGGACGTTTAAATCGATCGATCGATACTCTCAACTGCGCTATTTGGAGGCGACCTCCGGACCGTCCAGGCTAGACTTGTTCCCTAAAACCCATGCCCGATTCCTCTGGATGCCCTCACTTTCTTACCCCGGTCTGTGCCAGATTCTCCAAGCCTCCTTCCATCTCATCCGGGCTCTTTCACCTACTCAACTCCTAGCGGGATTCACCACCTTCACCACTTATCCCTCTCTATATTTGAAATATCTTTTAAACCTTCCGCTGTCCCAGCCTACTCCTCTTCCTCTGCCGGTCGTCCTTCACTTCTCACCTCCTGCCCTCCTTCCACCGGGCAGCCTCCTGCTGTGTCCACTTCCATTCTAAGCATCCCTCGTTCCTCGTTACCGTTCTCTTTCTCTTGCGCTCATCGACCCCCCGTCCTACGTCTCCAATACAACAGTCCCTCTGTTCTTGCGCCGCAGTTTTGCAACCCATCTTCGCTGGGACGTACCGAGCAGAGGCCGCAGTTGGCGGAGGCGTTTCGCTTCTAGCGCGATTGAAGCAAGCTGCGACTCAGCTCTGCAGGGGGGTATAGTTAGTCGTGGATCCACTCTAGAGTATATAATATTATCATGACTCAGAAAATAAGAAATTAATGAAGAATTACGGGCCCCTAAAAAACTCCACACAGGCACCCCATTATGTCTCGAAATAGGCTCCACCACGCTATGTATTTTTTTTTCCTTTTTGAAGATATCGTAAACATCTGACTGGCGCGTATAATGAAATAGCATTAAAAAAAACAAAAAATAAAAACAGCAATTAACCAGTGAATGCTAGTCAAGCATATTTCAGCAAAATTTTATGAAACATCCAAGGTAAGGAACAAGGCAGAGTAGAAATTAAAATGAGTTATAGTAAGGCTGCAAGCCAAAAGTAAAAGAAAGACGATGAATGGCCGATCTAAACTTAGGCTTAGCTAGGAAGCGGTATGAGTAGCGCAGAGGTGAACATCGGAGCCCAAAAATTGTTAGAATTCAGAAACTTTTAAATATACGTTGTTAAGCAACAATATATTAAATAGAGGTCGCATAGATCGGTATATATCTACTATATCTAACCCTAGCGGCAATGCGCCCTCCACAATAGCAGTTTGGAGAGGCCAATTAAGCTGGGTAATAGTAGCGCAGAAGTGAACAACCGAAAAATGTTAGAATTAAAAACTTTTAATATATTTGTTAGCAAACAATTAGGTAAAAAAAGAAAAAAAAATAGTAAGGGGGGGTCGCGATAGATCGGTAGTTGTACTATAAACTCCTGAACCTAGTCGGTCGATGCGCCTGCGACCATAGCAGTCTTTGGAAGAGAGGCCAAGCTTAGGTGGGATTTTTAGTGCAGTAGGGTCAGCCAAATCTCTCTACTCTTCTCTCTCCTCAGTGGAACAGATCTCATCTTCGTCTCTCTCACTCTATCTTCTCTCTCTCTTCTCTCCTCTACTTCTCTCTCCTCTCTCTCTCTCTCTCTCTCTCACTCTCGTCGTCTCTCTCTCTCATATCTCTCTCTCCACCTCTCTCTCGTCGTCTCCCTACCGATCTCATCTCGTCATCTATCTCTCTGCTCTCGTCTCGCGTCTCTCTCTCGTCTCTTCTCTCTCGTTCAGTGCCGTACCTCTCCGTCGGAATCAAGCTCCTCGAACTCTCTCCAAACTCGCGTCTCCGCCACGGCTCTGCTAGCAGCCTCACTCCAGATCCTGCCTTAACCAGCTGCTCCGGTCTCAATACATCACTCCATCTCCCCGCCCTTCCGTATGTACTCGAGTACTCAGGAGAATTAGGTCAGCCGGAGATCCCCCTCTCTCATCTCCGTCGCTCTCCTATCTACTCTCAATTTCTCTC